>APFE030896808.1:2969-70817 GCA_000404065.3 Pinus taeda | reverse complement strand
CAGACCATTGCATACATTAAGCTTCCAACTGCTGATGCATATGGAACTTTAGACATATGAGCCATTTCTTCTTGAGTCTTGGGACATGCCTCCTTACTTAATTTGAAATGGCTAGCCAAAGTTATACCAACTAGTTTTGCATTCTATATATTAAAACTTTTCAACACCTTTTCTATGTACTCACTTTGAGACAATGTTAATTTGCGATTCTTCCTGTCTCTAGTTATTCTCATACCAAGGATTTGTTTTGCATCACCCAAATCCTTCATTGCAAATAAGTTTGCCAATTTCCGTTTGAGCACATTTATTTCTTGCATGTTATAACCTACAACAAGCATGTCATCTACATACAATAACAATATAATATAGCTTCCATCATTTTTCCTTTTGAGATAAACACAATGATCAGAGTGACATCTAGTATAACCTTGTTCAGACATAAACCTCTCAAATTTTAGATACGACTACCTTGGAGCTTGTTTCAAGCCATACAAGCTCTTCTTCAATCTGCACACTAGTTTCTCCTTCCCTTTTACCTCATATCCTTATGGCTGCTGCATATATATCTTTTCCTTCAAATCCCCATGGAAAAAGGTTTTTTTACATCTAACTACTCAAGATGAAAACCTTTAGCTGCTACTAGACTTAGAATAGTTCTGATTGAATTCATTTTCACAATAGGATAAAATATCTCATCAAAGTCTATACCCTTTTTTTGTGCAAACCCTTTCACCACAAGTCTAGCTCTATACCTTTTTCTACGTCCATCTTCTTCCTTCAACTTGTAAACCCATTTATTCTGCAATGTTGTTTTACCTGTAGGCAATCTGACTAAGTCCCAAATATGGTTATGTGCTAAGGAGTCCATCTCTTCTTTCATGGCTTGCTCCCACTTCTTCCTGGTTTCTACCTGCACTGCTTCTTCATAACATTCTGGTTCACCAGAATCAGTCAAAAATACATAATATAATGAAGGAGAGTATCATTTAGGGGGTCTACTTATCCTAGTAGATATTCCAACACCACTTTCAGGTGTTTGAAGTGCTTTTTGCTATTGTGGTTGTTGTTCTAGCTATTGATCATTATGATTTTCGGGCACCCTCACTTTTCTTGTGATATTGTCAAGCACTATGTATTCTCTATTTTTCTTTTTCCTGTTTCTTTTCCTCCAACTAAGTCCTATACAAGACCTTTTCATTGAATATTACATCTCTTCTCCTAATGATTTTTTGATTTTCATAATCATATAAGTGATAACCAAAATCATTAACACCATATCCAATAAAGGTACATTTATTTGATTTTTCCTCAAGCTTTGTTCTATTTTATTTGTTAATGTGGACAAAGGCTTCACAACATAAAGTCTTTAGAAAAGAGTAGTTTACCTTTTTACCTATTCATGCCTCCTCTGGAATACCACCATTCAAAAAACTTGAAGACCCTCTGTTTATTAGATAAACAACAGTATCTTGAAACATCTACCCAAAATTGTAAATGCAATCTCATGCACCTTGCACGCTCCATGATTATCCTATTCATCCTTTTTGACACACCATTTTCTTGTGGTGTTCCTGGAACTGTCTTCTCTCTATGAATTCCATTCTCTGAACAATAACTATCAAACTCTTTGTTGCAATATTCACCTCCATTATCTGATCTGATACACTTCAACCTTTTTCTTGTCTCATTTTCAACCAAAGCTTTCCATTTCTTGAAAGAATAAAATACATCAGATTTATTTCGAATACAATAAATCCAGGTTTTTCTAGTTGCATCATCAATAAAAATAACATAATAATGAGAGCCACCAAAATATGATACCTAAGCAGGTCCCCACACATATGTATGCACAAGCTCTAATTTTAGGCTCTTCTTTTCTTTCCCAACTCTAAGGAATCTCACTCTCTTCTATTTTCCATAAGCAAAATTCTCTTAGAATTTTAAATCAACATGCTTCAAACCTGGCACCAAATTTCTTGAGTGAAGAATTTGCACCCCCTTCTCACTCATGTGCCCGAGCCTATGATGCCACAATGTTGTATCTTCTCCTGTAGAGGTTAAAGAATTAACAGAATTAGAAATACCATTGTATAAATACAATGTACCAACCTTTAATACTTTCGCTATTACAAGGGATCCTTTAGTGACCTTCCAGGTTTTATCTGTGAAAGTAGTTATGCAACCTTCACCTCCCAACTACCCTATTGAAATCAGCTTTTTCTTCAGATTTGGAACATGCCTTACCTCCTTTAATAGTCACTAATTTCCATTTTGTTGTTTTATGAAAATTGTACCCATTCCAACGATTTTACAGGGTTTACCATCACCCAATCGAACCTGTCCAATATCTCCTTGAACATAATCATGAAAATGTTTCCTATCAGGTGTGGCATGGAATGAGGCCCCTGAATCTACCACCCAGGCATCAATAATATTTTCTAATGAAAGATCAAAGCATCTTGCAACAACATTACCTGTTCATTGCTTCAGATTATTTTCTTGGTTGCGTGTCTACTTGTTTTCCTTCTGAGCTTGCAGTCTTTCTCAAGTGTCCTTTCTTCCGCATTTCAGCAACTATCCAATCTAGATTGGAACCTGCTTTTCTTGAATTACTGTGATATCCGGGCTCTTTCCTCTTTCTTTTTCTCCCCTAGTCTCTGTAGTCAAACATCATTGATGTCTCACAAGAGCTTTTCGTCACATTCCTCGCTAAGGATTGCACCAAAAACATCATCAAACTTAAAATTACTAGATCCAGAGACAGAGTTACTAATGGCCATAACTAAACCATTCCAACTTTCTGGAAATGAGCACAGAAATAACAGATCCCTAACTTCATCATCAAAACTTACCCCTACAGAACTTAACTAACTTGTAACTGTATTAAAATCATTTAAACGATTAGCAATAGATCCACCTTCTGACATCTTCATATTAAATAAATGCTTCATAAGAAATACCTTATTTGAGGCCGAGGGTTTTTCATATAATTTGGTCAATGACAACATTAAATCCTCTGTTGTCGTTTCCTTTGAAATATTAAATGCTACCGACGCCGCTAGGCACAACCGTATTGTTCCATGTGCCTTTCTGTCGAGAATATCTCATTATGTGTCTCTCATACTCGTCGGATTCTTTGTCTTTCTGCTCAATGATAGGTACAGATCTCTCTGATATAGATAATCTTCCATTTGCATCTTCCACATCTGGTAGTTTTGGCTGTTGAAATTTTTTGACCCTAAGCCTACCATCTTCTGCCATTGGTCCCACTCCCAGGAACCCTTCTCTCCTGTGAGTTTATTAGCCAAATAGACCTTCGAATTTGATACCAGTTGTTAGAAAATTATATATTACAGAGCAATGGAACACATAAAATATTGCGGAAATATAAACATAGAAAACGCATAAAACAAGAGAGACACAGATATACGTGGTTCACCCAGTTTGGGCTATGTCCACGGAGAAATAGCCATTCCTTATTTTATTATATTATCCAACAAACTGAAGAGATACAACCTATAGTAGATCCATTGTAACTCCCTCTTTGCTCCCAATCTCCTCTTTTTTCCTCACTCGGAATACAGATATACATAGACGCAAAACAATTCCCTCATATATAGTGAGTGGTTGCCTTCTAGGGCAAAAAACCCTAAACTAAACATAACTTCTACAGTCAGATCGTCCACCTAATGAATGGTCCAGATTGACTAGAAATTACTATATTTTTACAAGGAAATTTTACATATGTTTTTAGCTTCAGGGGCGCTGCCCCCGATCCCCCGCCGGGGGACCGCTGGCCCCCGGACCCCCAGTCAGGGGGAATCGACCCCCCCAAATCCCCACGGGGGGGACAAGTCACCCCTGCACCCCCCCGCATGGAGGGATGTACAATTTTCCTAAGGTATACATCTAGCTGAAACATTTTAATACAAAATATAATCAGGCTCCACACCCAACATTAGGGTTGGATGCTAACATGCCCTCCCCCATCAAAAGCATCCTTGTCCTCAAGGTTGAAGCTATGAAAACTACTAAAGAATAATGATTGGTTCCCAAGTTGATCTAGGTGGATATTGGTGGCCACCCACCAAGTCCACTTAGAACCCCACCATTGTTTCTTTTAGCTTTCTAGTTTCCTTAATTGTAGCACAGTACTATTTTTAGCAGTTTTTCAGGTCCTGAACTTCTAGAGCTATTTTGAGGCCCTAAACGACGTTTTTTGGGAAAACTGGGAGCAACATGATTCAATGGATCAATTGTTGCTCTTCCCAAAGTTGTATTTCTTGGATAGATCTTTATAAAGAGATATTGTGCGCATCAAATGGAGATTGTATACCAAAGTTACGACTTCGGGAAGTTGATGTACCAATTTACCCAAACGAGGCCCACAATTTGCCGGTTCATCTTCTAGGGTTAGGTTTTTGGATGTTTAGGGTTTTCCATTGTTTCTCAACAATAAATAGGCCTTCAAGACTCACTGTAACATAGTTCAGAGGCATGTAGGCACCACATCTCTTCTCAGAGATAAGCTACCATAGCCCTAGCTAGTTTATTTCCATTTCTGTTTATAAGCATATTGCAGTATTTTACATTAATGAAATGATGTATTATTTCCGCTGGATATCTGTGTTTATGGTTATCTCTGTAATTTGTTGCATTCCTATTTAAATTCAGATCACAAGTCGCATCTTCCTTAACCATGCGATCGCGGAGATGTTGTTGACAAGTATCAAGGGCCTGTTTTGGTTGGAGCCAAAATGATCCTTCCTCATCCAATTCAGGTAGACTCGTTTGAACTATGTAATTTATCCCCACCACTTTCTTGAGGCAAGATACATGGAAAACCAAATGGATTTTTGAAGTACGTGGCAAGGCCAATTTGTAGGTGACTGCTTCTATTCATTGAAGTATTTGATAAAGCCCATAGATTTTTGGTGTTATTTTCTGGTAGCCCTTTTCTTTGAGAGATGTTTTCTTATATGGTTGGAGTCATAGGAATTCTTGATCCCCTTCTTAAAATGAGAACTTGGAACGATGCTATTCTGCCTATTGCTTCATTTGGTTCTAAGCTTGACGTAGATTATCTTTGAGATGAGTGATCATGGCAGCACAGTTCTGTAGGATTTGATCAACTACTTGTACTTTAGAGGATCTAGGGATATAAGAAACATTTGAAGGTGGGAGTTGGTCATACACTGCCTCATATGGAGTCATATTTATGGCTTCATGATAATTAGTATTACACCATCATTCAGCTAAAGTTAGCCACTATACCCATTGATGCTTCTTTTATGAAGTGAAGCACCTCAGATAGGTCTCCAAACATTTGTTGATTGCTTCTATTTGACCATCATTTTGGGGATGATAGGTGGTACTTAGTTGGAGTTACATGCTCTGTAGCTTGAAAAGTTCCTGCCAAAATTTTCTAGTGAAAGTGGGGTCATGATCAGACACAATAGAAGTCGGCATGCCATGCAATTTGAATATTGGGTCCAAGAAAACTTGAGCCACCAAAGTGGGGGTAAATGGGTGTGGTAAAGCGCAAAAAATTTCATATTTATAAAGTCTGTCAGCAACCACCATGATGAATGATTTGTTGCCTAACTTTGGGAAACCAATGATGAAATCCATGGAAACATTCATCTAGACAGAAGAAAGGAGTGGAAATTGTTGTAAGGTTCCTGGTAAATTGATTGTTTCCCCTTTGTTGCATTGGCACACATCACATTCAGCTACAAAAGTAAGAATGTCATTTTTAATAAAGGACGATGTGCGTGAGCATAAGTCTTCTAAAAGCCTAAATGTCTTATAACTGGAGATGAGTGCAACTAGTCCAAGATGTGGGTTTTGAGGGTGGAGTTCAGGGATATCACTATTCGATCCTTGTCGCAAAGAATATCATCCTTCCAAGAGTAGTTTGCTGAGGAATTATGATCTTCTCTTGAGTTATTAATGATTTGGGAAAGAGAAGGGTGGGAGAACCATTCCTTGTGGGCCTCTTCAATCCAATCTGGTATGGGTAGAGATATTGATAGAAGGGTGCTCTCATCCTGAAATTGGCGCGGTAAAGCATCAGCGACTACATTGTCATACCCCTTCATGTAATTTATCTCATAATCATATCCCACAATTTTGGAAGCCATTTATTTTAATGTGGCAAGGATAGACTATGCTCTAGAAAATATTTTAGGTTGTGATGTTCCATGTGGATTTGGAAACATCACCGCAATAAGTATGGCCACCAGGGGTCTACTGCATGTAAGATGGTCATCATTTCTTTCTCATAAGTAGAAAGACCCAAATGTTTGCCACTTATTTGTTAACTGGTGAAATCTAATGGGCTACGTTCCTGCATTAATACAACACTAATAACTGTACCTGAAGCATCACATTCAATCACAAATGATTTGATGAAGTCGGGTAGGGATAATATGGGAATGGAGCACTTGGTGTATTTGAGAGCCAAGAAGGCTTGCTCAGCTGCATCAGTCCAAAAAATCAATTTTTCTTGAGAATATTAGTGAGGGGTCTATAAATGCATCCATAATTGTGGACAAATTTGCAATAGTAGCCAATGAGACCCAAGAATCCCCTCAAACTCTTCAAGCTTTTTGATTGGGGCCAATCTTGCATTACCTAAATTTTTTTCGGATCAACCCTCACTCCTTCACGACCCACGATGTGTCCCAAATACTTGAATTTTTCCACACAAAAAGAGCACTTGGATAATTTGACAATAATTTGTGATCTTAGAGTAGTTGCAATATTTGGTTTACATACCAAAGATGTTTTTCTTAGGTTATGTTGTAGATGAAAATGTAATCGAAGAAGACTAGGAAAAATTTTCAGATTCAGAAGGTGGTTCATGAGGCTTTGAAAAGTATATGGAGAATTACAAAGACCAAATGGCATGACTAGGAATTCATAATGGCCTTCATGACTTCGAAAGGTGGTCTTGGGAATGTCTACTTCCTTCATGTGTATTTGGTGATAGCTTGAGTAGAGTTATAGCTTGGTAAAGACTTTAGCACCATGAAGTTCATCAAGCAAGTCATCAACAACCATAATAGGGAATTTCTCCTTGATAGTGAGCTTGTTAAGGGCCTGAAATTTTGGACACATGTGCCATTCTCCATCTTTCTTTAGAACCATGACCACTGGAGATGAATAAGAGTTGATGCTAGGATGGATAACACCAGCTTCGAGAAGTTCCTAGATAATTTTTTCAATTTCATTCTTTTGGGAAAAAGGATATCGATATGGGTAGACAATAGGCACCTAGGCACCCAGGACCAAAGGGATTTTATGATCATGTTCACCCCTAGAGGGTGGAAGCTATTTAGGTTTGTGAAATACTCACTCGTGGTGATCTAATACCTATTGCATCTCCGGATGAATATGAGGAGTAGTGGATTCAAAGGCATGGATGGCATTAAATTGGGTGACTACTCAATGATGGCCCTTTTTTAAATCTTCTCCATTCAATGCGACCTTATGATAGTAGGAACACCTACCTGGAGCCCCCTTAATGTATGAATGTGGTTGTTCTACTTAAAGATCATGTATAACTCATGGAAATCCATTGTGATAGGGACTAGTGTGTGAATCCATTCAACACACAAGACAATGTCACAACAACCCATTAAATGGCAATCATATGGGTCTTTAGGTGGTAGTCTCCCATCTGAAGCTTAATATTTTCACAGTAGCCTTCACATTTCATGGGCCCCCCATCAACGATAAGGACTTGGAAAATAGATACCACCCATACAAAGAAATGAACAGATTCTATGAATCTCTTCTGGATCAAGTTATGAGTGTTGTGACTATCAATCAATGCCACTACTTTCTGATGTTTAATAAAGCCTCGAATTTTGAGAGCTTGAGGTGAAAAAAGGCCAGCTTAGGCATGTAGTGATATAATCGACTCATCGGGTGTAGTTGTTGGATCATTGTTGGTTTGGTGATCCAGGTCCAGGTGTGAAGAAGGACCTTTCCAAGACCTTTTACTTTCATGATGTGTTAAATTTGAATTTTAAAAGAACATTAACAAATACAATTGCAGACTGTAAAGAAGAGAAACATAACAATCATCAACACATGAGAACAAAAGCAGTTGATAATGGATTTTGTCCATGAGGGACTATGTCTCTGAGCCCTAGTGTCAAGATCGTGTAGGCCACTGCATTAAGTGTTGTCAATAATGGTGATGTACACAAGAGATGATCTCTCGATCATACAAGGAAGAATGCCCTCACACAGGAGTGGCTCTAAGATATGTTCCACATCTAGAACTCTCAATCAAAATATTTCTATTAGTATGACACAAAAACAAGCATGGTGCACATTGCACCAACATGGCACAAAAGGGATGTCAAATCAAAACACATGCATGATGACAACAAGAGTATCCCAGAAACATACAACAAGGGATCTCAAAGCATAACATGATAGGTTATGATAGAAATTACATCACATAAAAGATTCTGCATCAAATCAAGCAAGGAATCATGACAACATGTAATAAACAAGACCCTGCATCAACATCAATCATGGATCTGTACAACATAATGTAGAAAGAAGAAGTGCATGAACACATCATATACCTCACAACCAAGGGCCATCTAAAGATTTGGATGTCTCATTGTTGAAGCTGCTCGAACCATTGATCTCAAGGCATCAATCTCATAAAGATCGTTGCTCGCACATGAATGTGGACATTTGCACTATCACTTGGAAAAGTGACGAGAAGAAGAAATGAGAGAATAAGAAATATGAAGCCACCATCAGATTTGTGGCATCGAGTAGTGCTGAATCGACTATCCAAAATCTAAATTCTGAGAAGTTGAGAATTCTCGACTCAAGGTATCTTTTAGATTCCCTTGGGATTCCTCAAAGATTTTGTTCCATGGATGGACTGTAAATCTGCAACTTAGATGGCGAATCTGATCTCGTCATTGTGATCCATGTGGAAAACCATGAAAAACAAGTATAAACTTGACTATATTATGAAATGTCAAAATTTTACCTCGGGAAAATTTCATGGCTCATGGTTCTGCTCCCTCTTTTTGCTTAAATCATGATTCCACGTGAATTCTGGAACTGACTAGAAAATGTAGACCTGTGATGAAGAAACGAACAACACCATTGTGTTTGTGGTGATGAGAGGTGTAAAAACCATATAAAACTTGTCAAATTCTGACAAAGTGAAAATTTTTCCCTCCTGCAAAATTCATGGTTCCTGCATTCAAATATTAACTAATATGTTGCCTTGAACTCCATGCATGTAGTCTCTCTCCTCCTCGAACTACATGCAAAGAGAAAAATTACTATTTAAATAAACTTGATCGACGGATTCTTCAATAAATAGGTCATATGTCGAATGGTTAATATTGGCTTTTGGTTAAGGAGAGGTCAGGGGATCAAATCCCGCCTCGTCCATATATAATATAATATAATAGATATAATAATATATAATATATATAATATATATATATATATATCCTTTTAAACCATAAATGTGTTGAAATAGGGGTTGGGTCCGCTTTGTGTGGCCCACTCCTTAAACCCCACGCTTAACACCTTATTGGCATTACTATATGTATATGTATCGTGTGTATACATCACAATTGGCAGTCGACACAAGGATCGACGCTTATATCAGTGCAAAATGTGAGGTCCCGCCAATATCCATATCAGTGATCGGCAGTTACGATGGCATATATATATTGGCACTTCTGTTGGGACTTCACCAATATCCATATCGACAATCGTGCTTATCAGTGGTCGGCGCGACGATATGTGTGGCATATATGCGATATGTGTGTGTGTGTGTTTTCTGGTAGTTGTGGAGGGTTTGGCAGAGGTTGTGGCCACCGATCCCAATATATATATAATATATATATAATAATATAAATATATATATAATAATATATATATATATATATACTATAACAATATAGGGTTGCAATTGCGATTTTAAAGGGTTCGATAGGGTTTGTTGCCGCCGATCCCGAAATGATGTCTTTGACTGTTTTTATATAGATATTTTAATAACTATATTGTAAAACAAATTTCGTTATATAACCATTAAAAAAATGATTTTTGTCTCTCATGCAGGTTTTAGGAGACAAATGAGAGAATGCCAAGTGTCAATGGTGGATGGGCTGCCATGTGGGTCCCACTCTTCTTATTAGTATGCCATGTGGCATACTGTGGGCCCCACTTTTCCCCTATCATGTCAAACTTTGAAGACCTCTATCTTTCACATACGAGCTCAGTTTGACGAACCATTCGCATCACCACGATTAGGATGACGAGGTCTTTGATCTGGTCGTAGTTTGAACACAATCCAAACACTTTGATTTTTGAGCCATCTTTGTCGTGTGTCTCTCTAGAGCCTCCTGGATCAATCCTCCCCATTGAGGAGCTTTTGGTCCTCGAAAAGCATGAAAATAATGTGCATCTCTATCTGTATCATGTCCACATCACAAGCATCCTTAAAAGGTCTCGCTTCCATCTCCATCACCTTTGTTCTTCGGAGCCTTAAGCGACGAATCGACACCTGCTACTTCTGCAACTTGTAGTACATTTTTTGCAAATTACATGCTTTAAATGACATGACCAAATAAATACCCAAAACGTCCCATACTTGCCACGAGTTTATAACACATACTCAGTGGTCAAGTTTACAACAAGATGGACGTAATACCCCAGCTATGACAACAAGGCCCCCTCATCATGATTGCTTCAAAAAGTGATGGAAAACACATCATCACTACAACACATGATTTACATTCATAAGGCCAAATATTATTGTTTTGACAAGTGACAGAAACATAACATCACTTTTAGAGTTTTAACATGCAACTCAAAAATATGACTCAAAACATGACCAGACAGCATTGTTGTTGACCAAGTGATGGAAAACACATCATCACTTTTACGCTTAAAAAATGCAACAAGTGATTTACAAAAGAATGACCATGAAATGACATCATATCAAAAAAACCATTTCTCACTAATCAATCTGAATGGGTCGCCTCCTTGAGGTGGTTTTTCTTGTCGAACAATTGCTTTTCCTGCTTCAAGCACTTACGCTTTGTCTTTAAGGCAATGCTCTAGATGGAGTTTCCAGCAAGTGGCTCTCTGATGGCTATTTCTATCACAATGACTGCAGTAGGCTTTCTTTTTCCATACCTACTTAACCTACTTCTTTTCATGTTGTCGAGATGGTTTTTCATGCCTCATTAGTGCTACCATTCTTTTCCAACACTTGGAAAAGGTATAGTTAGGTAAACCACAAAAAGTACATGTTTTCTAATGCCTTAGTCTTCGTTCATTATTAACAACATGATCATAATCAAAATGAACATTCAAAGATTAAAAATGGTTTTACCTTCCTTTGCTATTTCTGATGTCAGCATGGCAATGAGAGCTTGCCTCAACTCTCTCCCTACAATGGAAACTGCCATGGGATGATGGGGATGCTTTCCCATCATTCTCTTTCCTCAGCGATGTTTCAGATGACTCCCCTTTGGTGTACCTCGAGCCTGCAAATCAAGGTTCATGCATAACCTCCAAAGCTTGGGTCATGCCTTGGTTGTTAACACCAAGTTCTTTCTCCTCGTGCTTTGTCTTTGTAAGGAGCCTCATATTCGTCCCTGTAATTGGGATCTCCAAATCTCCAATAGACATCATACTATCAGAAGATTAAATCAAAAGGAAATCAACATATTTTACCTTCTCCTTTGATTTGGAAAGAACTGATGAGGGTTTCTCATCATCCATTGTTGGTGGATCGCATTCCACAACTTCTTTCCTGACATACCCAAGTCTCGCCTGACGAGGTAATTCCTCTACTTTGATGGGATTGACAATGCCTTGGCCATCAATGCCCAAGCCTTTTCCTTCATACCCCATTCTCTTCAACAGTTTGGAGCCAATTCCTGTGGTATGATTTTCAAACACAGCGAAATCATCATTAGGAAACATACACGAAGATGGAGAACTACTTTTTACCTCACATGGGTTACGCTACAGCTTTTCCAAGGCCTCGTTCTTTGCTTGCAGCTGTAGTAGCAAACCTTGCTTCTCCTCTTTCTCTTCATGTAGGCACATCTTCAATTCATCATTCTCTGTTTGAAGATTATGTCTGTCTTGCTTCAGTTCTTTCATGGCCTCTTCTGTGGCTTTCAACTGAAGTTGTAATTGCTCCTTTTCCTCTGCTTTTTTCTATAGAGTTCCATACATAATTTCCACCTTCTTGGAAATGTTGAGCATGGTCTCATGCATTGCTCTTTCATCCTCTATTATTGTTCACACTGCAATTCACATCAATGCAAAGACCTACTCTGATACCACTTGATCCAGGTTCGGGTGTGAAGAAGGACCTTTCCAAGACTTTTTACTTTCGTGATGTGTTAAAATTGAATTTTAAAAGAAAATTAACAAATACAGTTGCAGACTTTAAAGAAGAGGAACATAACAATCATCAGCACATGAGAACAAAATTCGTTGATAATAGAGTTCGTCCAGGAGGGACTACATCTCCGAGCCCTAGTGTCAAGATGGTGTAGGCCACTGCATTAAGTGTTATCAATAATGGTGATGTACATAAAAGATGATGTCTCGATCATACAAGGAAGAATGCCCTCACGCAGGAGTGGCTCTAAGAGATGTTCCACATCTAGAACTCTCAGTCAAAAGAATCCTATCAGTATGACACAAAAACAAGCATGGTGCGCATCCCGCCAACATGGCACAAAAGTGATGTCAAAGCAAAACACATGCATGAAGACAACAAGAGTATCCCATAAACATCCAACAAGGGATCTCAAAGAATAACATGATAAGTTATGACAGAAAATGCATCACATAAAAGATTTCACATCAAATCAAGCAAGGAATCATGACAACATGTAATAAGCAAGATCCTGCATCAACATCAATCATGGATCTATACAACATAATGCAGAAAGAATAAGTACATGAACACATCATATACCTCACAACCGAGTGCCATCTGAAGAAGTGGATGTCTCACTACTGAAGTTGCTCAAACCATTGCTCTCAAGGCATCGATCTTATAAAGATGGCTACTCACACATGAATGCTAACATCTACACTAGCACTTGGAAAAGTGACGAGAAGAAAAAATGAGAGAATACAAAATCTGAAACCACCATTAGATTTGTGGCATTGATTAGTGTTGAATCGACTGTCCAAAATCTGAATTCTGAGAAGTTGAGAATTTTGGGCTCAAGGAATCTTTTAGATTCCCTCAAGATTCCTCAAAGATTATGTTCCATGGATGGATTGTAAATCTACAACTCAGATGGCGAATATGATCTCACCATTGTGATCCTTGTGGAAAACCATGAAAAACAAGTATAAACTTGACTATATTCTGAAATGTCAAAATTTTACCTCCTTGGGAAAATTTCATGGCTCATGGTTCCACTCCCTATTTTTGTTGAAATCATGGTTCCATGTGCATTCTGGAACTAACTGGAAAATGAAAACCTCTGATGAAGAAAAGAACAACACCATTGTGTTTGTGGCGATGAGAGGTGTAAAAACCATATAAAACTTGTCAAATTCTGACAAAGTGAAAATTTTTCCCTCCTGCAAAATTCATGGTTCCTGCATTAAAATATCAATTAATTTGCTGCCTTGAAATTCATGCCTGTAATTTCTCTCCTCCTCGAACTACGTGTAGAGAGAAAAATGACTGTTTAAATAAACTTGATCGATGGATTCTTCAACAAATAGGTTGTTGGACTAATGGTTAATATCGACTTTCGGTTAAGGAGAGATCAGGGGATCAAATCTCGCCTCATCCATATATATATCCTTTTAAACCATAAATATGTTGAAATAGGGGTCGAGTCCACTTTGGGTGGCCTGCCCCTTAAACCCCACGCTTAACACCTTATCGGCGTTACTATATGTATACATATCGTGCGCATACATCACAATTGGCGGTCGACACAAGGATCGACACTTATGTCGCTGCAAAATGTGAGGTCTCACCAATATCCATATTGATGATCGGTAGTTATGGTGGCATATATATATTGGTGCTTCTATCGGGACTTCGTCGATATCCATATCAGCGACTGTGCCTATCGGAGGTCGGCGCGACGAAATGTGTGGCATATATGCGATATGTGTGTGTGTGTGTGTGTGTGTGTTGCAGCAGTTGTGGAGGGTTCAGCGGAGGTTGTGGCTACCGATCCCAAATATCTAACATATATAATAAATATATTATATATATATATATATATAAATATATATATATATATATTATATATTCACATGATCGCGATTGCAATTTAAAGGGTTCGGGGGTTTGTTTCCGTACAAACTCGAAACCATGTCTTCGATTGTTTTTATATATTTATTTTAATAACCATATTGTAAAACAAATTTCCTTATATAACCATTAAAAAAATGATTTTTGTCTCTCATGCAAGTTTTAGGAGACAAATGAGAGAATGCCAAGTGTTACTGGCGCATGGGCTGCCATGTGGGTCCCACTTTGCTTACTGGGATGCCATGTGGCATACTGTGGGCCCCATTTTTCCCCTGTCATGTCAAAATTTGAAGAGCTCTATCTTTCACATACGAGCTCCATTTGATGAACCATTCACACCACCACAATCAGAACAACAGGGTCTTCAATCTAGTCCTGGTTTTAGCACAATCCAAACACTTTGATTTTTGAGCCATCTTTGTCCTGTGTCTCTCTGGAGCCTCTTGGATCAATCCTCCCCACTAAGGAGCTTTTGGTCCTCCAAAAGCATGAAAAATAATCTGCATCTCTACTTGTACCATGTCTGCATCGCAAGCATCCTGAAAAGGTCTCACTTCCATATCCTTCCCTTTGTTCTTCAGAGCCTTAAGCGACGAACTGACACCTGCTACTTCTGCAACCTGTAGTAAATTGCTTTCAAATTACATGCTTTAAATGACATGACCAACTAAAGACCTAAAACATCCCATACTTGGCATGAGTTTGTAACACATACTCGGTGGTCAAGTTTACAACAAGATGGGCATAATACCCTAGCTATGACAACAAGGCCCACTCATCATGGTTTCTTCAAAAAGTGATGGAAAACACATCATCACTATGACACATAACTTACATTCATAAGGCCAAAAATTATTGTTTTGACAAGTGACGAAAACATAACATCACTTTCAGAGTTTTAGCATGCAACTCAAAAATATGACTCAAAACATGACCAAACATCATTGTTGTTGACCAAGTGATGGAAAACACATCATCACTTTTACACTTAAAAAGTGCAACAAATGATTTACAAAATAATGACCATGAAACGACTTCATGTCAAAAAAACCATTTCTCACTGATCAATGTGAATGGGTCACCTCCCTGAGCTAGTTTTGCTTGTCGAACAACTGCTTTTCTTGCTTCAGGCACCAACGTTTTGTCTTTAAGGCACTTCTCTGGATGGAGCTTCCAACAAGTGGCTCTCTGATGGCTCTTTCTGTCACAATCACTGTAGTAGGCTTTCTTTTTCCATACCTGCTTAACCTGCTTCTTTTCATGCTGTCGGGAGGGTTTTTCATGCCTCGTGAGCTACCATTCTTTTCCACACTTGAAAAAGATATTGTTAGGTAAACCACAAAAAATACATGTTTTCCAATGCCTTAGTCTCCGTTCATTATTAACAACATGATCACAATCAAAATGAACATTCGAAGATCAAAAGTGGTTATACCTTCCTTTTCTATTTCTGATGTTAGCATGGCGATGATAACTTGCCTTAGCTCTCTCCCTGCATTGGAAACTTCCATGGGATGATGGGGATGCTTTCCCATCATTCTCTTTCCTCGATGATGTTTCGGACAACTCTGACACCTTTGAGCACTCTCCTGTGGTGTACCTCAAGCCTGCAAATTGAGGTTCATGCATAACCTCCAAAGCTTGGTTCATGCCTTGGTTGTTAACACAAAGTTCTTTCTCCTTGTTCCTTATCTTTGTAAGGAGCCTCATATTCATCCATGTAATTGGGATCTCCAAATATCCAATAGACATCATACTATCAGAAGATTAAATCGAAAGGAAATCAACATCTTTTACCTTCTCTTTTGATTTGTAAAGAACTTATGAGGGTTGCTCATCATCCGTCATTGGTGGATCACATTCCCCAACTTCTTTCCTGACATACCCAAGTCTTGCCTGACAGGGTAATTCCTCTACTTTGATGGGATTGACAATGCCTTGGCCATGAACGCCCAAGCCTTTGCCTTCATACCCCATTCTCTTCAATAGTTTGGAGCCAATTCCTGTGGTATGATTTTCAAGCACAGTGAAATCATCATCAAGAAACATACATGAAGATGGAGAACTGATTTTTACCTCACATGGGTTAAGCTGCATCTTTTCCAAGGCCTCGTCTTTTGCTTGTAGTTGTAGTAGCAAACTCTGCTTCTCCTCTTTCTCTTCATGTGGACGCATCTTCAATTCATCATTCTTTGTTTGAATATTATGTTTGTCTTACTTCAATTATTTCATGGCCTCTTCTGTGGCTTTAAACTAAAGTTGTAGTCCCTCCTTTTCCTTTGTTTCTTTCTGTAGAGTTTCATACATAATTTCCACCTTCTTGGAAATTTTAAGCATGGTCTCGTACATTTCTATTTCATCCTCTATCATTGTTCACACTGTAATTCACATCAACGCAAAGACCTACTCTAATACCACTTGATCCAGGTCTGGGTGTGAAGAAGGACCTTTCCAAGACCTTTTACTTTCGTGATGTGTTAAAATTGCATTTTAAAAGAACATTAACAAATACAGCTACACACTATAAATAAGAGGAACATAACAATCATCAACACATGAGAACAAAAGCCATTGATAATAGAGTTCGTCTAGGAGGGACTACGTCTCCAGGCCCTGGTGTCAACATGGTGTAGGCTGCTGCATTAATTGATGTCAATAATGGTGATGTACACAAGAGATGATGTCTCGATCATACAAGGAAGAATGCCCTCACATAGGAGTGGCTCTAAGAGATGTTCCACATCTAGAACTCTCAATCAAAAGACTCCTATCAATATGACACAGAAAAAGCATGGTGCGCATCCCGCCAACATGGCACAAAATGGATGTCAAAGCAAAACACATGCATGACGATAACAAGAGTATCCTAAAAACATACAACAAGGGATCTCAAAGCATAACATGATAAGTTATGACAGAAAGTACATCACATAAAAGATTCCACATCAAATCAAGCAAGGAATCATAACAACATGTAATAAATAAGATCCTACATCAACATCAATCATGGATTTGTACAACATAATGCAGAAAGAAGAAGTACATGAACACATCACATACCTCACAACCAAGGGCCATCTAAATAACTGGATGTCTCACTATTGAAGCTGCTCGGACCATTGCTCTCAAGGCATCGGTCTCATAAAGATGGTTGCTTGCACATGAATGTGGACATCTGCACTGGCACTTAGAAAAGTGACAAGAAGAAAAAATGAGAGAATAAGAAATCTGAAGCCACCATCAAATTTGTCACATCAAGTAGTGCTGAATCAACTATCCAAAATTCGAATGCTGAGAAGTTGAGAATTATGGGCTCAAGGAATCTTTTAGATTCCCCTAGGATTCCTTAAAGATTCTATTCCATGTATGGACTATAAATATGCAACTCATATGGCGAATCTAATCTCGCCATTGCGATCCCTACGGTAAACCATGAAAAACAATTATAAATTTGACTATATTCTAAAATGTCAAAATTTTACCTCGTTGGGAAAATTTCATGGCTCATGGTTTCACTCCTTGTTTTTGCTGAAATCATGGTTCCACGTGCATTCTGGAACTAATTGGAAAATGTAGACCTATGATGAAGAAACGAATAGCACCATTGTGTTCATGGCAATGAGAGGTGTAAAAACCATATAAAACTTGTCAAATTCTAACAAAGTGAAATTTTGCCCTCCTCCAAAATTCATGGTTCCTGTATTAAAATATTAATTAATCTGTTGCCTTGAAGTTCATGCCTGCAGTCTCTCTCCTCCTCAAATTGCGTGTAGAGAGAAAAATGACTTTTTAAATAAACTTCATCGACACAGGTTAATAACTGTATTTATTAACTATGGCCTGTCTATAACTAACTGTGATCCCTTTTTCTTTAATGTGGGTCAACCACTTACAATTATTAATGTGAGATTTATTGACTCTCTAACTAACTATGACTCTGACTTGACCCATTGGGCTTATCACGTAAATAAAGGGGTTAGGGTTGGACCCTAACAAAAAGTAGGTTTCAAGATGAGTCAAATGTGACCAAATTAGTGAACAGGTTGAAGCAAAGCAATGATAGGGTATAACAGGGCATGGAGAACAGTATGACAACAACAAGTTATTCATTTTAAAGACTTATTTTGTTTGAAGATAAACAGACCCAATTCAAAATATTTTGAAAACAGGTCCACAAGGAGTTGAACGAAAAGGTGGGTGCCTCAATTAGGTTGGACCCTAGAGTAGGTTGTAGCTTACTCATCATCAAGGTTGGTGCCTCAATCAGGTTGTATCCTACAATGAGTTGTTTCTTGCACACTTTTGAGTTTGGTTCCTTAATCGATTTGTAGCCTACCACAAGTGGCAAGTTGCATATCTTGGGGGTGGTTTCATCCCATAAGTCGAAGCCTACAAATATATGTGATGAATTAAAGCATGTGAAAAATAAGAATTTATGGTTTTATCCCATATGGGTTTCCATGTAAAAGCTTTTGTCTCTTTGATGTGATTACTTCTTGATTTATTGGTTATATGATGATATTTTATTATGAATTGTTATGTATATTGATATATTTCAAGTGGTTATGATTAGTTCCTACATTGCTAATCAATGAAAATTTGTGAATTGGTAAAATAGCTAACACACTTATTCACCCCCTAGTGTGCTCTTGGGTCTAGCATAAACAAGTATCTCTCTCATGGGGCATCTACCCTTCTAACCTTCTCACAATAAATCAAATTCCTTGTTAAGAATTTTAATCTAAATGGAGTGAGTGTGAGACCTACATTTCAATCATCTGATTTATTACCTCTCAACCAACAAATATTATATAAACAACTTACATTTAAATTTTTATAAAAAAGAGATGGTAATCGGGTGACAAATTTTCTGGAAAATTGGGGTTGTCAAAATATGATAAGAAGGCTAAAATTTCAATGTCCAATAATCGATAATAGAGAAGACATAGGCAACCTCGAACGGATCTTGGAAAAAGATGCTAACGACAGTCACCTTACTAACAAAGATCTGAAACAGAGATCCTCGATCAGGGTGAGAGTTGGGAGAGGGGCATTGGTGAGATCTGTGCCATTGTCATGATATTAATTGTAAGGGTCATTGGGTGGTGGCATGGAAACCCTCAAACATAGCACCCCACGCGAAAGTTCGTGAGGTCACTTAATAGGCCCAAAGGATGGCATTTGGAGAAGATTGCAGGAACAATTCTAGGATTCATTGTCGATGTCACCGTGCGGCATTTAGGAACCAATGCTAACTCAATATGATTTATCAGACAAGGTTTCATTACTAGGGTGCCTATGAGCAATAAAGACAAGACCCGGGACCCAACAACTGCGGGAGGAGTTTAGCCTCATGCTCTCCTTCTCTATGGGTATGTTCACATTATTAAAATCTTGCACACCATGCTCCTTTTGCATTGCATGTGTCTAAAAAGTTTGTCGATGGCCACTTTTATCACTTCTTTATGTTTTAGAATAGAATTACTTTTGGACAAGTAGTGAGAAGGGGTATACTTTTACACCGGCTTGTCTAGGGTTTGTAGGTTCTTCACCAAGAAGCACACAATTGTTATTAGTAACTTGTTTCCTTTTGGGTTCATGCATCCTTCGAATTTACATTTATTCCGGTTGTTATTCAATTGTATGCTTGTAATATTTAATTCCTCCATGTCTCATAAAAACCCTCCGGCCATTTTTCCTTGAGAAGTGTCTTTGGGGGTAATATTGTGCCTTTGCATTGTTTCCTATCTCTAGGAAAACAATGTTTTCTAGACCATTGGGGTCATCTATCAATAGACCCATGTCGATTGGGTGGGGAAAGTTCTTTTGGTTTGGTTTATTGATTATCATTTCATTGCATATGTTTTTCTAAAACCTGAAGGTTCGCACCTTAGTCTGCTTTGTTAGCACCTCCCTCCAAGTCGTCCTCCAAAATTTTTGTTTTCAAGACTAGACAAAGAAATTGGACATAGAGGTATTTTTGTCATTAGTGATTTGTAGACTCCCACTTAGCCACTTTCAATAGAAAAAGATGGCTTGTCCTGCCTCGCAACATGAGCGAGTTGCAATAGTTGGCCGACATCAGGGATGTGGTCGTGGGAGGGTTCAAACTCAACCCACCCTGAGTAGGAGTCATAGGAAGAACACTGAATTGGTCATGGAAGAAACTAGAACCTACAGGACTAGCACTCACCCCCGGGCCTGCCAGATCATTACGGAGTGGGAAACTAAGATTGGGTAGCAGACAGATAATAGTAGTAGGAGTTAAGTGAGTGCAGGGATATTATTCTAGACCTTATCTATACCCAAGGTTGGTGTACTCAGTTTCGACAGACTTTATATATTTTTTGGATGATGAAGACTCTATTGGCAAAATCCTTGACAACCAGCTTTTTAGGAATCTCAAGGTCAACAGAAGAAATACATGAAATTCACAAAGAATTCCAACTTATCCAACATTAGATCCAACAACAAAATTCTTGCCTTGCTCGCATAGAGGGGCACATTCCTTCCCTACCACAAGCTGAGCTACTAGGATCCAGTGCTAAAGACTCAGTACCAATTGAGTCTTTTGATGATTAGTATGGCTTCTAATGTAGTTTGGATACTCTATTATTTTTTTGTGTATAAATGAACAGCAAGAAGTTTTTGTTTATATTTTATAGGTGTATGGTCACTAAGATTCAAAAGACACTCAAGTATATTTAGCCTTACAACATTGTCAAACAATTTAGATTTTGGATGGCTTATAGTGTTTTTAGATGGCCAATAGACCTCGTTTCCCAATGGTGAGGTTGAGGCCATTTGATTATGGATGTTGATGTTGTAATACCTACCTTTTTTCTAGAAAGAAATAGAAAGGAACTGCCAAAATAACCAAAATAAAAGGTTATAAAATTATCAACAACAAGAAATACCAAAAAAAATTGTATCATTGCATCGAGAGGCACTCTACATTCCAGTATGGGATAACTGTTGTCATGTAACATTATATTAAAAGGAATAAACTAATGTTTATATTAAAAAAATTTAAAAAAATGTTAGTTTTTAACTTTTAATATCTAACATCAATATTAATAACAAAGAAAACATTTCAATGTCAATCATAGATAAAATACGTCAATATCACCCTCAATAACATGTCAATATCACCCTCAATAACATGATAGTGAAGATTTTCTAATTTCATCTATACGAGCTTTCTACTTTTCAATATGAGTGCTCTCTACCATTTAGTATGAGGAAGATGTCTAATTCCTTCACTACTCAATATGGAGTTTACAGGTTATCTAAAGTAGCATTAATATTGTAGCCCACTATGAAGGAGTTGTGAAATTACTTCCATACTCAATGTAGAATTGACATGTGGTATTTAAAAAAATATTAAAAACAAGAAAAAAAAATTATTAAATAAAATATTAAATTTTGGTATGAGGTAACATAATTTTATATCAATTTTGTATATAAAAAGATTAAAGAAAAAAAATTGAAACTACAAAACTTCTTATATTTTTACTTTGATATTTCAATGTTTAACTTGAATAAAATATTTTCTATTTCAATGTTTAACTTGAAAAAAATACATTTAAATATCCATGTTAACTAATATTTCAATGTCAACTTTATACATGTAAAGAGAGAGAAAAAAATATTTTAATGTTAACCATAAATAAAATAATGCCCACCTTATGTAAAACCGACCTAGGTTCATCTTAACACCAATTCTACCAAGCGCCCAGAGGGATCAAATCTATTTTCACTCTTCACTCTAAAAGTGTTTGCATCTAAAGATAAAAAAATATTTGATCCCTCTCATTTGGTAGATTTGGAGTTAAGGTGGATCTAAGCTAGTTTAATTTCCCCCTTTAAATGGGCTATATTCCACATGAATACTATGGGTCAATGTCATCCATTCTCATAAACTTAGAGCTCAAAATCACGAGTAACTTGACCAAGTCAAGTATACCTTAAGTACCCAACAATAATTAATAAAAATAATTATAATAACCTAGAATTATTTTATTATTATTTTAGTTTGAATTTATTTTAACAAAGAGTTATTTTTATTTTTATTTTATTTTACCAAATCAAAATATTCAACATTACAACATCTCTACCACATATCTAAAGAGAGAAAATAATTTAAAGTAAATACATAGATCCATCTTAACCCCTAATTTATAAGGGCCAGAAGAATCAAATCTCTTGAGGTGTAAACATATTTTCAAATTTGGCACACTGAAACAAGTGTATAGTTCAAAATATTTGATCCCTATGAATCAAATCTCTTGAGGTGTAAACATATTTTCAAATTTGGCACACTGAAACAAGTGTATAGTTCAAAATATTTGATCCCTATGAATGCTTGATAGAGAAAATTAACATCGAACTATGCTAAGTTAATTTTCAAATATAATAAAACAATTATCCAAAAACATTTAATAAGAATGGAAGCTTACTTCTTTACCAATCATAAATAAATTATTTTAAATAATGTATTTTTTCAATAAGAAATGAATCAATACAACATCAACAAATTATGATTAAGAATAATTATCTTTACTATCTATCAACAACTTAATTATAATAACTTTTTTCACCTTTAAAAAAAAACAAAATAAAACATATATTATATCTATCTATCTATATATATATATTATATATAATATATATATAGATATAGTCTACTTATAGATGAAATTGTCTTTTTCATCGTGCAGATACCAATTTCAAGCAAGATTGTGATTTTTGTTGTTTAAAATATATTTTTGAAGGTATAAATTTATTCAATGCCTTGGAAAAACCCGAGGACACTAGAATTTTATAGATTAAACAACTTAAACTCAAATTTTTTAAAATCTTTGCTGGATTTTGGTTAAGTACCAAAAAAAATTAGCCTTGAAAGAGGTCATTTTGTATGTTAATTAAACTACTCAACTATATATTAATTAATAAAGGTTTTGATCATTTTTGGAATATTTTTTCCACTCAATTTTACATAAAATTTAGCTAATTTTTTCAAAATTATAAATTTGAGTTGATATAATCTACAAATTGTTAGTTGTTTGAGAGTCTTGTAGGTAAACGAGACTCTTTGGTCCCTAATAATGGATGAAGCCACCATCCGAAACATCGTTTCTGATGGTGACTCCATCCATCATCAAGGACCAAAGAAAGTCTTGTAAGTAAACGAGACTTTTTGGTCCTTAATGATGGATGAAGGAGAGTCTTGTAAGTAAATAAGACTCTTTGGTCCTTAATAATGGATAAAGTCACCATCTGAAACATCATTTCTGATAGTGACTCCATCCATCATCAAGGACCAAAGAAAGTCTTGTAAGTAAACGAGACTCTTTGGTCCTTAATGATGGATAGAGTCACTATCTAAAACGTTGAACGAATAATTCAGGAAACAACTAACAATATGATTAACTTGAAAGTCTCCAATCAATCATAATCTACAAAATCTAAATATCTGATAAAATTTTCAAGATATTAAATTTATTTATATATTTAAAATATAAATTTTAAATTAAAAAAACAACAATTTACCCACCAAAAAACACGTCTTTTCTCGAACTTACACCAACTAATCTCTGAACTTCTAAACATGTCTTCTTCAACTTACACAACCTTATCTCTACCCTATTGTATTTGTATAAATAAAGTTTCAAACCATGGTCAAGTACAATGGTATAGGTTAGAACTTTATTTTAAAAAGGTATATTGTTCTCGAATTTCAATCACACCTTTTGCTCACGTATGGCAAAGTGGAAATTGCGTCTAAATTAAAATTGTTTGTAACGTGACGTTAATACTCATTGTCATGCATTAATTGTGTTAATATTATATACACAGCTTTAATAAGAATAATAATTAATTAGAAAACACACACATTTTTTCCAAACACGTGTCTTGAACATACACCACCACATAATATCTAATTAAAGTTTCATGATATATTCCAAGGACACGTGTCCTGGATTTTATTTCAAAACTTAAACCTACTTTTGACTGCTAGTGGCCAAATTGGATTTGATTCCCCTTTCTAGAATGACAAATTTACTCGAACAAATGTCAAAATATTTTATTTTCTTAAACAATAATCATAATTGCATTTATTCTTCTGAAAAATAATTGCATTTATTTTCTAAGATGTTTTCCTCAAGTCTAAGTGTTCGTTTTGATCTAGGCATAAAGTAGCTATTAGATTCCCAACAAAGGCTATATATTCTAATACATTATTTTGGAGCATATGGGACTAATAAAAGCAACTAGACTTTTTGAAAATAAGGTGATGGTGTAAGTCAAGCAATTGTATTTGCCTTGTTTTTTGTATGTCCTTCCTTATATTTCAAGGGAGAAATCAGGGGGCCTAAGATAAGGAAGTGTATTTTTATGAAAAAGTTAAACAAACTTTTTGAAAAGTATAATTTTTATTATTAAATTTTAATTATTTAATTGTAAATGTAAATAAATTTAATAAAATATACTTGTGTTGGATTGTGTGTGATAATAATATTATTTGGTGTAGATTTTTATTGAGAGGATATTTCATAAAGAGATGTGTACCTAATTTCATATTAGGAAATTAATAATGTAATGGGTTAGTTATCTTTTATTATCATGTAATGTTTTATTAATGGATTATTATTATGTGTGTAACTAATTTCATATTAACAATGTAATGGATTAGTTATATTTTATTATTATGTAGTTTTTTTTTAAAATTTTTTTTGGGGATTATCATTATAGATAAGAAATATGTATTATTTTTTGGTGTTAATAGTAAATTTTGTTAGTAATTTTTAATTTAGTAGATAGTTAAAGTGGGAGTGATTTAATAAGTGGATAAATTTAATATTTTTGTGTTTTTTAATAAGGTAAAATTTTATTTATTTATTTATTTTTGTAGTAGGAGAATTGGTAGATCTATGGTTTATCGTTAAGGAGCACTAGGGTCGGATTGTTCTTATTCTTTTAAGCCTAATACAAATTCCCACAAGCATGATATGCAAGTTATTCCAGCTTTGAACCTATGCTAGACACCAACATTGATTAGCAAATGGTTTTTAATGTGAGACATCTGTTTTTACTGATGATTCTTTTTAAAACACATAGTCTAACTAATAGACAAAATGACAATTTTCCGAACATTTTTTCTGGTTAGTTTTGTTCAAAATCTACTATAATTTTATAAAAATCATGTGTAAGTTATTTAATTTGCAAAGACCAAGTGAATGAAGGTTTTCTAGAGTGTTGAATCCATTTATGCATTGAAAAGTGTATTTTAAATAACAAGAAAACAATATCGCTCAAAATGGTATTGTCATATTTTGGCAAAAAAGTCATTTTATCTATTAATCAGACTACTTCTTTTAAAAAGGTATTGTCTAAACATACTAAATTTTGGGCTAATTTTACAAGTTGAAATCTAGATGGTAGATTTAAATGCTCAATTTCAAATTAGCATCCTTTAGGACCCCTTTCAATTGAGCATCTAAAACTAATACCTCAATTTCAACTTGTAATAATTCAATGTTCTAAAAGTTACTTTGAGTGAATCTTTTTTCAACAATGTTATGTGCAATCCTAATTATAACTTTTCTGAGATATAATTTTTTTATTTAAATTTATTTTTTTAAAATCATTATTGTTAATTATAATAATAATAATTTATGTATTTTCTTTTTCACTACGTATTAGCATAATCACGTTTTGAATATGTGTTCATCTACATTATTTGACCTATAATTTTATTTTGAGCTCATTGTTATGCCTCTGCCTCGGCCTCTTAGTTTTACAAAGAATTCTATTAGTTTCATTTCATCCTATGAGCGCTTATAGTTACATTGATTAATTTCCCTTTCAAAGGATTATCAAAATTGGAAACAATTAGTGGCATCTTGAAGTGCCTTCACTTTAATCGTATTTTATATTTTCTTGCAGAGGAAAATAAAGCTTTAAAGGTTGAACATGCCTTCCTCCTTAAACAACAATATGAAAATAAAGTCTGTAATTTAAAAACATGTAATATGTATTCTTTCATTAGATGAAATCTCACATGGTGATATTGCTTTATTTTCTTTTTCTCTCGATTCTATTTGTACATGTGTTATTATTTTTTAGTAACGTGCCATTGTATTTGATTCTAAGGTACTCTATAATGGTTTACAAAGGCCAAGGTATTTGATGGCATAGGCAAGGAATTGTAAATCATATTTAACTTATATTTTGAAAATTTCCACAAGGTCTTAGTCAATAGGGATTTGGATATTTTAAGTGGTGTCATTCACTTATTTCTCCAACTTTTGTGGAACTAATTTCAAATCTTTTCTAGTGTCATCTTATTTTTAAATTTTAAAATATAAAGAGCATTTTCAAATAGTATTTTCAGCTTTTTGTAGGGGGGCACTATCACTCTTTTTATGGGGATCAACTTTCACACCAGTGTTCTTGGAATTATAAGACTTTGCGAAAAAAGGAAGTGATAAATTTTAGTTTTATTCTTTCCCTTCACCTTTCTCATGGGTGGATTGATGATCAATCATTATACATGTTCAATAGCGTTTAAATTAAAATCACACAGAACATTCTTTGGCATTTCAAACACATTGATTGTTATACTAGTGAGTGTGTACAACAATGTTTATTCTTACAAAATTTTGTTTCTTAATGGTGTTATGGGTGTTTCTTTCCTTTTCTTGAAGCATTTATCCAACTTTTCTATTATGTTGGCACTATTTTATGCCAAGATGATGTATATGGAATATTGCAAAAAATTTACACTCACATGCATCTACACTTAATTGTGTTCAACTTTGGCACATTTGATCATATGGAGAACTTGGAATTTACTTCTTTTTCATGAAGCACCAATGGTCTAACTATGTTTAGAGTGGCACATACTTTTACATGCAACACTTAAGTTGAGAAATTTTATTTATTTTTTCAGACTCATGCGTTTGTGTTTGATATTTCACAATGAAAACACATTCGACCATCTTAAGTGATTTATTTTTCATTCTCATGCATTTGTGTTTGTGTTTGATATTTTTCAATGAAAACACATTCAGCCATCTTAAAAACTCAATATTTGATACATAAATTTCTATAAAAAAAAAAAAAATCAAAGCTCATTAATTCAACCTTTAATCGGAGCCATTTCATGGATCTTTGCCCTAATAATTTTAGTTTTATGGATGTTATGAATATAGTATAAAACAACAATGGAAAAGGATATAATATTTCACTCTCTAACAACCCAATCTTTTAGGCAATCCAAAGAAAAAATATACCAAATTGCCTTCACAAGTTTCATCCCTCTAGGTGTTTTTGTCAATTGGGTTCAACTTAGGTGGTTAGGAGAAATGTTGTCATCCTCCCCACTCAAGTTCAAGTCCTACCTGTGACATGTTGAGCTCATAATGAGTATTTCTTGTAATGGCTTTTAGCCATGGTATCTAAGTGATCCCTCAAGGACCAAAACATTAAGCTCTCTAGGGGAAATTATCATGCATAAACCAAATCTAAAAATTCACATTTATGATGGATATAATAGTATCAAGGCAACCCTTAAGCTCTTCAATGATGATGTCAAGTAACTCAACTAACTTGTTGTTTACTTATATCAATTTAGCAAGACATATATATCTATAAATAACAGTACATGAAGAACATAGATCGTTGAAAATCAAATCTCAAAATTACATGTGTAGGAAAACCAAAAAAATCACATAAGATTAATTTTTTGCACATTACATAGCCTTATCATAGGGCTAGTACAATCCACTACCTTTCTAGAACCCTAGCTAGGGGAAACCAAAAAAATCCTAGCTCAACCAAGGAGCTTCAGCATGCAAGAATCACTCAATCAAGTCCTGCAATGAATCCTATTCTCTTATTCTTATTTGAAAAACATACCATATGGTTTATCACAAAACCCTAATATTAAACCTCCAAGGGATACATTGTAACCCTAGACGTCAATCTGCTACAAAAACATCATGAAACCTAAATGACTGTAGGAGAAAGAGAAAGAGAGATGAATTACAATCAAAATACAAGAGATAGAAGGTGACTAGTGCACTCCTCTCTTAGGTAACATCTTTACACAAGAGTAATATAATATTCAACATAATGTTATGGATGGAAAGGACTCTCTCCTCCCTATCTATATATGAGAGGTAAGGGAAGCCAACAATACAATGTATTCCTAAGCCCTTCTAAGCAACCAATAATAAGCTCATGTAGGCATACACAAATGAAACACCCCACTCTAAGTGTACACATGCCATGCTCGAAGGTGATGTCATACACAACATGAGCTCCAAGATGGCATAGTTATTTAAGGCATGTTTATACCTCCTCATCATGAGCCCACACGAGCTCCATTTCTCCTCATAAACCATTTTCTCCACTAGGTTAGCTACACCTAAAAAAGAATATTACAGCCTAGGAATCCCCAAAACAACTCCAAGCCTCCATCTAGGAATCCAAGTTACCTCATGTCACTTTGGTTTGATGCCCTCCTTCAAATGTGTAATGCTCCTCCTCATAATTATGGAATTCTTCAAGTGAGTGACACTCTCAATGTGGTGCCATTAAAGGGTGTCCACTAAGTAAGAAAGAGAATTATAGTTCCCTAGGAAAGAATGGTAATAAAGCATCCACATGCAATCAAACAACCACTAAGCAAGTTATCTCCACTATGAAAATCCATCATGGACCATATCCCATTTACCAATCCATCTTAGGCCATATGGGTTGAGCATACACCATGTACCCCAAAACTCATGAAGTACCTCTTAGCATAGTGTAATTACTTTCGGAGTACCTTAAATACTAAAACTATTTATTTATGAGGAATGTATGTACACTAACATCCATCGACTCCCTCTGTAGCTCAACCAAACCCAACCTATACAAATATATACCTATTTCAGTCCTAGAATTAATTTTTATCTCCTATAAAAACATGTCATCCATGCCATTATAACTTCTTGATCCTCTAAAGAATAATGACCACCTATGAATATAAAGGAACATAAGCTTGGAACAAAAGCAACTTGTCAAACTCCACTATCCTCCAAGTCAACATCATAAGCCAACATCAATGGAAACCACTTCATGAGACATCTAGGGCATCCTACAAGATAATCATATCTCCATAAAATTTCAAGACAAGTGTATCATATCCATCAAAGTCACAACAATCAAAATCTACATAAGTCAACTCCTTGATCCTAGAGTACAATATTTTGGTGCAAGAAACAACCTATGCAATGCCATTAGCAACTTTTCAACATGAGAATCCATAATTGTGTGTCATAAATCTTCTAGTAATTAAAATAACCCACACCAGGTCTACTCACTCATCTCAAGAGAATCTTGAATCAAGAGTAATATCATGGGAAACTCCCTTTATTAGAGAGAATCCATGAGCAACTCTCTATGCTCAAGAGAATTTGCTAACCTTATCTCTATACTCTATAATAATCCCATCAACTACAAACATGAAATCAATCTTAGGATCATCCTTCATTAGGGCATCATACCTCTCCTTTAATAGACAATTGGAAGTAATACACATGGAAGAAAACAATGCAACATGACTAGGATATCTCCTAGGAGATATACTCACCCTCAATAAATATATAGGTGATCCTACTTTCTCTTGATCATCATGAAGACTAGAAGACTCATATAGTCTCTCATTGGAATGTACACATACTAGTATAATAGTGAGTAACCTATAAAATATAATCTTTCACCCCTATAACTAAATTTATCATATTAGCTAGAGTGTTATCACTAATGATGCAATTTAATCCCATAAAAGAAACTCTCCTTATACATCTACCATACAATAAATTTAAAAAAGGTTCTTCCTCAAAATGTAGAAATAACTTGAAATTTGTGGCTGCTAATGAACTTAGACTTAAAACAATCGAAGAAAATTTCTTCTACTCAATCCATGGAAGGGAAAACATATAATAGAAACACATGCAATCATTCAATCAAATGAACACATTTTTTTACTGGGGAACCCTCAATGAGAATATAGATTTATTACATTGACAACCTCAATCCTTGAAGCTAAATCTGCACTACAATACTAATCTCTCTCTCCTGAGACTGCTCTAGAAAATACTTAGCCAAATCTAGGCCTCCTGCTCCTCCTATTTCCTTGCACAATTCCTAAGGCAATTAGCTCCTAATGAATAGGAAAATATCCTATTTTCCTGCGCAATTCCCAAGAGAAAAGCCTCACTTTCTACATGAAAACATGGTACGATCATTAGTATACAATAATTATTACATTGATTCCTTTTTCCTCTACTTAAATAGCCAATTTAAATTGCATGCATGAGTAGGACTATTTTTACTAAATTGACTAGTTAATTGAGATATCAGTGAATTAAAATAGTTACAACTATTCCATTAAACTCATATTGTCTCTATTCATGACTAGAGCTCATATAACTAAGTTTCACTAACTATAACTCCACTATATTTCTATATCTTAGCAATCAACTCATGCATAACTTCACTACCTGCCCACAAACTCAAATTAACAGACTTAACTAAGTGACTTGACCATGTGACTCCTACTAACTGCAACTTAAGTAATCCTACTGATGTGGAAATTCAAATATCTCCATTTGACTAAGGCATAAGTCAAATGAAGCCTTTTATTGCTATAATTTAACATTCCCTCTTCACAAGAAAAGGGTTCTGCACAACCCCAATCTTGCTTCTGAGGAGGAATGTGTTGTAACACAACTAAATATCCCTCTCACTATTGTTTTTGCTACTAAAACAACTACAACTAAGAAGCATCCAGAATATTGAATCAACTATGACTCTAAGTTGCAACTATTCCTGAGTCTCTGCCTGCTACTAGCCTCTGCAACTCTCACTCAATATCTAACTACATCAATTGACACTGATTCTTCTACTACTAAATACTATGGGCCCTTGTAGCAAGGGTAATGATCCATGAGAATAGTATATTGCAACCTCTACTGCTCTCCTATGGAACCTGTCCAACTATTTGCAATTTTGGGACTAAGGCTCTACATCGCCCCACCTCACTCATAGAGGTATAAATGCATGCATGGCGAAATATACCTCTAGCTTGTAGAGATTTTTAACTCGAACACCAATTTGTTTTACTTTTCCAGTAGCAACATACTTCAAATAAGCTTTTCCCTTACTGAACATCACATCATATTCTTTGTCCTCAAGTACATCTACAGAAAATATATATTTTTTTAAAGCCAGGAACATAAATTACATTCTTTAGGTAAATATGAGAGCTTGACTCCCTCTTAAAGGTGACAGTGTCAATCCCTTTGGTACTATATCTCCCATCGTCTCCAATCTCTATAGATATTGAAGGTCCTTCTCATCTAGGCTACTGAAGAACTCCTCATTTACTATCATATGATATGAAGCACTGGAGTCTAAGTACCACCCACTCCCTCTTATTGTGATTTCCATGCAAGTAATGAGGGTGAAATCTAACTCGAATTGTGATGTGAGAGCATATCCTCCTGATGTTGTTGCAGGTTCCTTACTATATTTCTAGTGCAAACACTTTCTTTCACAGTGTTAATACTCATGGCAGTGAAAGGATTTAATTTCACTGAGGTCTTACTTCTTGCTAGTTCTAGATGGATTTTTCCTCGCCTTTCGCATTCTTTCCTTTTCAAACTAGAGCATGGTATTCTTCCTTATCATATATGGATGAGACTCCATCTCTAGCATTTCTTATAATCTCCTCCTACACCAAGTCAAAACAAAGTATATCCCAATTTGGGAGCTTGTCTCTTCCATTAACTGAATGTTGATAGTTGTGCCAAGACTTCAGAAGGCAAGGAGTGTGAATCTCACAAGCTCAAATGGTGGAACAATCTCTCCAACTCCTCCAAGTTCATCTCTAACTTGAGTGAATCTGGATAGGTATTGAACAATGGTTTCTTTTTTTTACATCCAAATGTTCCTGAACTTATCTTTCAATGCCAATTTCCTAGCATCATTATTGCTTTCAAATAGCTCTGTGATGGTTTTCCACACTACATAAGTATTCTTCTTTCCATTAAAACTCAAAACCACATGGCCTATGACTCCCTCCAGGATAATCCTCCTAATTTTGTGGTATCTTTCTTCCATTGAGCCAGGTTTCGTGCATTTGATGTTGTTGGTTTTGGAATATTAGTTTGTGTGTACTCCAATACTCCATTGTCATCCAACACAACTTCCATTTTGTCTTTCCAAGCTATGAAATTCAAAGTGCCTTCGAATGCACACTCAAGCCTCAATCCATAGAAATGCATTGTTCCTTCACTGAAGAAATACCTGCACCACAAATATGTTATTCTAAATTTCTCTAAGATAAGATCTAGAACTTGGTTTCTATGTAGTTTTCAATAGCTTTGATACCATGTAGAAATAACTCAAAATTTGCAGCTACTAGTGAATTTAGACTGAAAACAATAGACACAAATTTATTCTACTCAATTTGCAGAAGGGAACACATACAATAGAAACACATGCAGTCATTCGATCACAAGAACATAATTTTTTTTGTGGAACCCAACAAGGAAAAACCCCTCCTTTGTTTGTATTATATCAGATGAGAATATAGATCTATTACAATGACAACTTCAATCCTTGAAACTCAACCTGCACTGCAATATTGATCTCTCTCTCTCTCTTGATTCTACTCTGGAAAATACTTAGCCAAATATAGGCCTCCTTCTCCATCTATTTCCTTGTGCAATTCTTGAGGAGATTAGCTCCTAAAGGATAGGAAAAGCTCCTATTTTCTTGTGCGATTCCCAAGAGGAAATACTCACTTGCTACATGGAAACATTGTATGCTCACAAGTATGAAATAATGATTATATTGATGCATTTTTCCTCCACTCAACTAAGCAATTAAAATTTCATGCATGACTAGGGCCATTTTTAGTAAATTGACTAGTTAACTGAGAGAATTGTGAGTTAACAATAGTCACAACTACTCAATTGAACTCATACTGACTATATTCATTACTAGAGCTCGGATAACTGAGTTTCACTAACTATAACTCCACTATATTTCCATATCTTAGCATCCAACTCATGCACAACTCTAATTCTTTTACACAAAATTGAATTGGTTGAGTTAACTTAGTGACTTGACCATGTCACTCCTACTAACTACAACTCAAGTCATCCTACTAATGTGGAAATTTGAATTTCTCCATTTGACTAAGGCACAAGTCAAATGAAACCTTTTCTTGCTACAATTTAACACAAACCATGAATTGATAAAGTATCAGCCAATGTAAGAACACACATGAAGTCATATGAAAGAAACAGATCCAACTCCTCTCACTGGATACATGACATCATCACCAAGCTCTGCAATCAAGCTTCCCTCTTTCCTTTGAGTACCACTAAATAAACACCTACCATATGTCATGTGTTTTGAAGCTCAACCATCCACATACCATCCAGCACTAGACACTGTTGAAAAGTGTGCAGCAAGAAATGCTAAATTTAGGAAGTGCTAAAAATAGAACTGCTAAAAATAGCACTTCTAAAAATACCAGTTTGGCCAATGAACATTTTGGCCACCTTGGGTGAGAGGTGAAACTGCTAAAAATAACATCCTCTAAAAATAGCATTTCTGGGTCCCTTCCTATTTATAGCAGTCCCTAGTCTATCTATAGGAAGTAAATTCGAATTTGGTCTTACCAGTAATTTGGAATATTCATTAATTAATTCTCCATGAGTTAATTAGATAAAGAAAAGCAAACTTAAAGTCTTTGTGAGAACATGCAATTATTTATCCATCCATTGGGGAATGTGTCCTTGATTTGCTCCACTGATTGACGAATTAAGGATGAGTTCTATATTGAGAGGATTAGTTGACTTAATTTAACTTAGTCAAGTTCAGTTAGATTAATTTAACAAGTTGTTAAATTAATGAGATATAGTTTGTTGATGCTTGCATTCATGTGACAACTATTATTTTTAGATAACTGTCTATCCACTCATGGATAACTAATGCATGTCAATTATGTCAGAGACCCAATTGAGATCAGAGAAGGGGCAATGTACTATCAGTTGGATGAATATTTTTCCTATAAAGGAAGCCCATCCATGATGAGGATTTATCTCCTTCATGTTTGTGCAATTAGATCAAAGGTTAGTGAATGTGTGAAGAGGCCAATTCACACAGGTGGCAACACTGGACCCCAAGGAAACTGCACAAGGAAATAGGAGGCTTGGAGGGCAGAGGAGAAGGTTTGTGAGAAGCCTTTGACTATCTATGAGCAGCAAAGGGATTTTACTGAGAGCTGGATAGCTTTCTAGCTAAGGCTTTTTGTAATCTGAACATATTTCCACTTGTATGATAATACAGAGATGGGGTTTTAGGCAGGTGATTTCCCTGGGTAAATTCTTCTATGTTATGTGTGATTTATTCCTTCTTATTAGTTATATGTCTTCTTATTGATGTTGCTCATGGTTGATTAAGCTTCTACTAAATTGTTTGTATAAGTAGATCAAGTGTTTTGCTTTAGTACATTGCATTACCAGGTGATCTACAGGTGGGAAATTTCTACATGGTATCAAAGCTAGCTGATTCGTAGAAAAAGTTCTACATGGTATCAAAGCTAGCTAATTTGTAGGAAAAATTCTACAAAATTCTACATGGTATCAAAGCACAGGTGATCAAGAAAGAACATTATACTGAGAGGAGATTTCAAAGTTTTGAGTTTTGGGCCGAGAGTTTGTAGAGCAGATCTGAAAATTTATGTATAAAATTTTTAGAAATAGATAGAAGATTTGGATTTCTTGCGGAAAAATATCAAAAATAAAAATAAAAATAAAAAAACAGTTGAATCGGAGCTCGGATGAGGGAGATATCGCTGATTTAAAATCAGCTCTTTTTCTAGAAAATTTCATGATGGCGGGAAAGTGGAAATAGATTGGTGTGCTAACCAAGAACTTGTATTCACTTGAGGTACAAGATGCATGCAAAGCCTTGAGGAGCAAGGCAAAGGTTGGATACTTGGTGGTTGAGAGTGAGAGTAAATTGCCTCTCAACATGCAGAACTAGAAGAAGTCTCAAACAATTGTGGAGGAGGCACAATTGGTGCAACAACTTCAGGAGGTTGTGGAGCAGCCATAATAGGGGAAGCTGAGAGGAGACCGAGTAGAGACATCTACTTATGCAGAGACCTCCAATAGGGGGAAACTTTGAGCTAGGTGGGTAGAGGGATCACATGCAGCCATACCTCCAGGTAGGAGGTGGGGCGATCTAGAGTGATCGTCCCAAGGAGGAGGGTCAGGATCCTTGAGGTACCCAACCTCTTAGATGAGACCTTGCTACGGGAGCCCCAATGTGGAGTAGCAGGAACTGCCTGATTGGGTAGAGACAGATGCGAATGGAGCGGCAGAGAGAGTTACAGTGCAGGGAATCCCAAGACAGCGCAGAGCATGCAAGCTACAACAATGTGAGAGGCACAAGTGTGTTGCACAGTGCAGGGTGCGAGATGCATGGAGATGTTGTAGTAGCACACAGGTCAGAGAGGGAGCACTTGTCAGCAGCAGGTAGAGCTTTAGCATCAAAGTATGTTTCTAGCCCAATAGAGAGGTCATTTGGGAGTTTTTTTTGTTCCGAGTGTTGCTGAAGCAACCGCACTTGGTAGATGTGTTGCATGCTGAACATTCCAGAGCTACAGGATCGGGTTCGAGAGGAAGCCTTTCTTTTTGAGAGGGAGTGTTGAAAATTGTGCAATAAGAAATGCTAAATTTAGGAAGTGCTAAAAATAGAACTGCTAAAAATAGCACTTCTAAAAATAGTAGTTTGGCCAATGATAATTTTGGCCACCTTGGGTGAGAGGTGAAACTGCTAAAAATAACATCTTCTAAAAATAGAATTTCTGGGTCCCTTCCTATTTATAACAGTCCCTGGTCTATCTATAGGAAGTAAATTTGAATTTGGTCTTACCAGCAGTTTGGAATATTAATTAATTGATTCTCCATGAGTTAATTAGTTAAGGAAAACCAAACTTGAAGTCTTTGTAAGAACATGCAATTATTTCTCTATGCATTGGGGAATGTGTCCTTGATTTGCTCCACTGATTGAGGAATTAAGGATGAGTTCTATATTGAGAGGATCAGTTGACTTAGTTTAACATAGTAAAGTTCATTTAGATTACTTAACAAGTTGTTAAATTAATGAGATATAGTTTATTGATGCTTGCATGCATGTGACAACTATTATTTTCAGATAATTATGTAGTCACTCATGGATAACTGATGCATGTCAGTTCTGTCAAAGACCCAATTGAGATCAGAGAAAGGACAATGTACTATCATTTGGATGAGCATTTTTCCTATAGAGGAAGCTCATCCATGATGAGGATTTATCTCTTTCAGCTTTGTGCAGTTAGATCAGAGGTTAGTGAGTGTGTGAAGAGGCCAATTCACACAAGTGGCAGGATTGGACCCCAAGGAAATAGGAGGCTTGGAGGGCATAGGAGAAGGTTTGTGAGAAGCTTTTGACTATCTATGAGCAGCAAAGGGATTGTACTGAGAACTGGATAGCTTCTGAGCTAAGTCTTTGTGTAATCCGAACATATTTCCACTTGTATGATAATACAGAGATGGGGTTTTAGGTAGGTGCTTTCCTCGGGTAAATTCTTTTGTGTTATGTGTGATTGATTCCTTCTTATCAGTTATATGTGTTCTTATTGATGTTTCTCATGGTTGATTAAGCTTCCGCTAAATTTTTTGTAGAAGTAGATCAAGTGTTTTGCTTTAGTACATTGCATTATTCCAATGAAGCTAATAACATCAATCTCCCTTGTTTCTTTGAGAAAGGTTGCAATATGATTTATTCCCACACAAGATCAACCCAAATCTTTGGAAACTTAGGTATATTCTCTTGAGCAAAAATATCTTGAACAAAGGGCATCTAGGAAAGAGCAAGTCTTTTCAAGGAAGTGAACAACAAATGTAATCCTCCACCATTGTAACATTGGAGGCCAAGTAATCCTTTTGTCCATTAATCCTAGTCAAATAGCTCACCATATAATTTGTCTTACTTGTGCAAATGAGTGAAATTTGGTTTAACAAAAGCATCTATTGAAAAACACAAGAGTTCTAAAAAAAACTGAAGCAAATAATCAAACATTTTTCTTAACTATATTCTTATCTAAGATGTGTGAGATTAGATGATCCTTCATATAATCAAGAATGGTTCTCTTCATTTTGGCTTCCTTATTTCACCAAATGCTAAATTATTCTTCATTTTGGTTTCCTTCTTTCATTTAATGAAAAATTGTATTGGATCAGTAGGTTCTAGAATCTCCTTCTCAACATTCTCCCAAATATTAGCTTCCCCCATAAGAATCTAAAGCCTAACCCTCCATGAAACAAAGTAAGAATGTCCATCTGACTTGTCACATTGTCTAAGAGCGAGACTCAACTTGCACATCCTTAATAAGTATCAAGTGTAAAAACCAATGATTTATGAAGTAGACAAAACCCCTTCTACTGTTCAAATGCTTCTCCTAAGTAATCTAGGGTATCACACCTAATAATCTCAGCATGGTCAAGTACCTCCCCTAAGTAATCTCCAACTAAAATACAAACTCCCTTCTACTCAAGAGTGATCTTAACCACAACATCCTTTAATATCATGTAAAAATATCTTAGGAAATTTCACAATTCATAAATTTCAACTCTAATCCTAGAGGTTTCCTTAATATTTACCTCGAAGGAGAAAAGATACCAAAGTGTCTTCATAAGTTTTTGTAGCAAACTTATCATACAGTGTGGTTTCTACTCAATGAGAACATGTTAGAGCTTTTTTTTAATATATATAGGTCACATTTAATGGTTGCTTTAATCCAAAAATTGAAAAGTGGTTCTCCCAAAATCACCACCTTCTTCACTCCTCATTGAAATTACAACTTGTTGTAAATTATTTCCTTGACACCTCTACCATTATAAACCAAAGGCTTAAAATCAACCCTAAAATTGAAAAGTGGTGGTCTCATAATCACCCCCTTTTTATTGAAGTTTAAATTATGGTTTGTTTGAAACAATGGCCTTGATAATTTCCATTATTATAACCAAAACTTTAAAATTACCCAAATTAAAAAGAAGAAGAAGAATTAGTTGTGAAAAAGAAAGCCATGTTCTTTTTAAAGATAAAAAAATGAAATAATCAAGAAACCAACTTTGAGTTTAAAAAAAATGAAATTCTAAAAAACAAAGTAACAAAACAATATTCTAAAAGAGAAAAAAATAAATATTTAGAAACAATTACACCAAAAAAAATGTTTATATTTTAAAATAAGATTTAAAACAATATATAAAAAAAGTTTTATAATAATTTAAATTTAATTAATTTTTTTTTTTAAATAAAATCTAAAGATAATAATTAGAGGAAGGGTAATTTTCACAATCATCCCTCTCCTTTACCTCACTAAACTCGGACACCATACCTATCTTCTGCACACCTCTTCACCCCTTTACTACCTCTTCACCCCTTTAGTATAACCCTTTCAGTGTTTCAATGGGTGATAAGGTGGGTGGAGTGTGAGGTTAGCAATGGTGTGTGTGCGTGTGCGCGCTTGTGTGTGAGTGGTCTTAGAAATTGGCCCACTACATGTATTTATTTTTAAAAATTTATAAAGTCAAATATAGAGGGGGTAAAGTATGGATACCTTCATAGAATTTAGTAGTTAAACTATTACATGAAATTGTATCCCTTATTCTACAAACAAGAGAGTCCCATGCACCAATATTTAGTTTGACTATAACTTTATTTTTTTGGTGAAGTAAATGATTTGTTTTTCCAAATAACAAAGTGTCACATTCTAATTCTATAAATTCTAATCTAGTTGAGCAGTGGGAAGACCTGACCAAATATAGAACTTCAATCTCTTCATAAATGAAAGATAAGATATTGTCCATAGTTCCTGAAACCAAAATACCTATACTAGTTGCTAGGCATCGTGAACCATTTTTAAATTGAAGATTACAAAACTAAAGCATATAAAATATATATATATATATATATATATATATAGATAGATATATATACAACAAAGAGACTAAAAGATAAGTTGAGTTATATGAACCAATAGCTTCAATGGGAATGGGCTCCTTGTTGGTGCCTAGGAGAAACCTGGTTTAGGAGGGATGCCCATGTGTTTCTCAATATGGCCCATCCTGTGATCCATAGTTTCCATTTATCATTGCATATGATCTAGAGATATAAGGATGCCCTCCCTACTCTCATTTATGTCCACTAGAACTCTATCAAGGAGGAGCTTGAGGTTCCAATAAATATCCATTGTATACATGTACTGATTATAATGCCCTCTAGTATGCCTTCATCTAGAACCAATTAGCTACTTCTATCAGCACTTCAATGTTTGTGAGGGTGCATCTCTCGTAGCCAGTTCTCTCTCTACCTGAGTAATTTCCTCTTAGACTATTCCTCTTAGACTATGTTGGACACCTAATCCGCTAAGGGTTGGTGTGGAATCTGAATAATCACAGGAATCCAAGATACCACTTGGTATGTGAACACCAAGGGTCACAAGGAAATATATTATAAATGTATATTTTTAAATAGTAAGTGCAACTCATGTTTATCTTATTTTTTGTCTTCTCCGTGTGTGTTTAACATGGTATCAGAGCAGACGAATTCTAGTCCTGCTCCAATTTGAGCCACTATATTTTGTGGCCTTTGTCAGTCCTATTTCATTTGTTCTTGTCTTACCACTCGACTCATTTCATTCTTATGTGCCTCTTACACTGAAACGCTCATTTCTACTTAGACCTACCCACTATGCTCATGATTCTGCCTTTTTTGTTTTTTCAGATCCCTGATTATGTGAATTTTATTCATGAAAAAATGCAGTAGGTCCTCAACAGAAATATTCGAATTCTGCCTCTATTGATTTTGTCAGGCTTGTCATCCTACATTCAATCTTCTGCCTGGTTGTCAATTCTCACATGTGCTTTTGTTGGTAGCCTAAGACAAGTTATATCCCAACAATAACAATGCTTGGAAAAATGAACCTGAGGCCGCTATAGCGCTACAATTTTGGTGCTGAGATGACATGGAATCCCTTTGGATAGTAACCAGATTCTGCAACAGCTGAACATATAGATGAAATCTTGGAAATTCTAATGAGATTAAGTTAATATTATGGGAATAATTTTTTATTGGATTCAAATGCTCAGAAGAATTGAATAGCTAGATAGTTTGGTCAAATGGTTGAAGAATGCATTACAGCAGAAGCATGGTCAACTATGGTGGTGTCTTTGGTGAGAAGCATATGATTTGTGGGATCTCTTTCAATCTGTTTGATTGAACGCTAGTGTCCTCATTAAATTAATATCTTATTGTGGAACCTCTCCAAAATTTTGAAGCACTGCATTTGATTGAGTGTTGGAATTTGTCAGAGAGACTGTGTATTATGGTCAGTGTTGTATTATCGTTGTGTGTTGAATGACTGGTCCATTACTCATGTTTGTGACCATATTGAATGGTGTGAATACAAAATTAAATAGTGCTTATAATTCTCCTGCAATGACTATGCGTTGTAATTCTGATGATTGTACATTGTTTTTGGATGGCTTTACGCATTGAATATGAGGTGTTTTACGTAAGTTATGTTGCATTGATATCGGTTGTTTTGGTAATGTGTTGTTTCCTTTTTTATATGTTTTACTGGTGCATTGATCGTTGATTCGAGCTCTAGCAAATAGAGACAATGCAGAAACCCTAACAAGTGGTGTTACTTTAACATTTCTTGGTATCTGATATTCGCCTTCCAGCACGTGTTTCTCTATCCAGTCGATTCATTATCCACCATTGAGAGGAGTCAAGTTTTTTGATATATGTAATGATATAAAATAAAAAAATGAAATGGATGAATCAATTGTCCAACATTAGCGAAGGAGGATGGGATCGCTGGAAGAGAGTAAGGTCTTACAACCTGCAGGTCTTGATTTTCTTTCTGGGCTACCTTGCGTCCATTCATTTTTTACGGCAGGTAAACCCTCTACAAATACCCGAGGATTCTTGTAAATTCTTTCAAGTCTTGTCAAATAATTTTGTGTGGATCAAAGTAATTTCGTTGTGGCATTAATTATTAAGGGATATATATGCTGATATTGGATGGAGATATAATTAGCGTTTTGGGCTTTGTGTACAGACTTTAAGTGTTCTCTGTTGAAGTTGGTGGAATAATCTGGATGTTTGAGACAATCGAGAAATGCACCTCATGTGAACTATATTTTGATGGAGTTGTCTATAATGTTATTTTTTGGAGATTCTGGTGACGGAATTCGGCAGAAGAAATTGAGGTTAAATCTTGATTTGTTGCAGTTGAAATGGTTTTTTCACTGCATATTTGGATTCAGCACCCTGAAAAACCCCTGGGACACTTTGATTGTGCAAAAACTAGCGATCAAACTTGCGATTCTAGTAAATTGCTGCCGGATTTTGATCGAAAAACCCACCGGAAAGGCTTCCAAAAAGTCTCATTATAGACAACTGCTATTTTGATCATCATAGAAGATTGCGAGGTTTGTGCATTTGGGGCTTTTTACGTTGGGTATCGTTTCTCCATGTGGATACCTTATTGAAAAACAAAAGTTATCAATGAAGTTTCACTCATAATTTGGGTATTAATGAAGCTTCACTCATAACTTAAACTCTTCCAATGAATTTGTTGTTGGTTGATATAAAGTAGAGGAATTTATTTGACACCCAGACACAAAGGAGAATCATTTTTCAAAGACAATATTTATTCCCTGCAAAGGATTATTGATTGAGTAGATTTTTATTTTATCATTGGACACATTTAATTTTGAAGAATATTGCATTGTTAGATATTTTCCTTTATAAGTGCATCTGTGATCATTTGTTGACTTGAATTGTTTGAATAATAACAAAAATTCATGGATTATTAGAGTTACTGAGAACTCTAATCATGTCCACTACTGACAACACATTCCAAATCAGTGAGGACACACTCTCTCATATTCTTGCCTATTTACAAAGTGCACAAGACAAAATTGATTTTTTGCAGCTTGAATCACAACTTTAGTAATATGAGTTACTAAATAAAAGGCATAATTTTCAACTTTCTTTTGTTCAAAATAATCCTTTATTTGAGGTTGAGACAGACTCCCATCAGTTACTAGAAAGTGGTCAAATCAATAACATTGAGGTTGACTCCCATCATGTGCCCATTTCAGGAAAAAAATTGCATGCATGTGTGGAAATTCAGCATGCACTTCCCAAGCCAATTATCAGGCCTTGGGAAGAGCTTGTCAACAACAAGCACAAAATAGGTCTTGGATATGATAAGGAGGTGTCATTCATACTCCATACTACTCAAATCCCATCAAATTTTAGAGTGTTGTATTTCCTTAGGATAGTTCTTCACATGTTCCTTCTCCTCCTCCACAACAACAGATTGTCAAATGCCAACAATGTGATGGAGCTAACCATGTAACATATCATTGTTTTGATATTCATCTATGCAAGCATTGTATTTAGCACAATCATCATTCAAAAAAAATGCTTAAGAAACAAGCCTCCTACAAAAACAAAGATTCACCTTGGATGGATCATTTCTTGTCAGTGGGCTTCAATGGCCAAGAAGATATTTCACTCAATCACAGAATTTATTCACATGTACTAAAAAGCCTTGCACTTGAGTTCTCTTCATATTCTCAACTTGTATCTGACAGGGGGGGAATCGATGGTCATATACAAGTTTCAAAGATATATCAAGCGAGCACTAAACCTGCTTCTCGAGCCTACAATTAGAGATAGCCATACCTAGATTCAGAGTTGTAGCCAGATACAGAGAAGCCCCTAAGCATGCCTTTGGTTGGTAGCCTTCTTTAAAACATCATAGGTTACATACCTCCCTTTTTCTAAGTTGAAGGTCTCCCTCTTCAAAACATTAAGGAGCACTTCCTCTAACAAAAGACTTCAGCTTCTTGAGAGATTTGGAAGAATTTCGAGAATCACACTAAGTGTTCCTTTGGTTGGTTTCGTTCCTTAAACCATCATAGGTTGACCTCCCTTTTTCAGGTTGAAAGTCTCCCTCTTCAAAGCAATAAGGAGCACTTCCTCAGCAGAAGACTTCATCTTCTTGCCATATTTGGAAGAGTTCTAGGAACTGCACTAAGCGTTCCAGTGTTGGTGGTCATCCTTAAAACATCGCTAGTTGAGACCTCAAGTTATCCCACTTTATGCCATAATATCAAAGAGCACATTCAACCTATTTCTGTCATGCATGGATGTATTTTATATCAGAGCTCTCTTCTTGGACTCGTATATATTGTTGGCTTGAGGGAGTCTGGACCCAGGTTCAGAGTTCGTTGTGCCAACAAACAAAACCCTACACTATCAGCCCTTTTGGCAACAATCTGCATAGCGCAAGTTGTAGTCTCACCCAAGGCGGTATTAGGGGGTGAAAGAACTGGGTTTTTGCATCCAGATGTCTGCGTGATGGATTTATGTTACTTCTAGGGCTTTATTCAGACCTTCGCAAACCCTAATTCTTAAAACACGAAAATTACACTAACTTACAGATAACAGATTCTAACCCCACGCTGATTTCTTTAAACATTAAAATCATCAAGTAAATTAATAGATCTACCACTTTTGTGCATTCGTTAAGTGATTCTTATGATAATTGCAATAAATAGAGCGCATTCAAAGTAAATGCATAAGTAAACATAAATGCACAAATACACAAATATTGATTCAAACTAGTCTTTATTGTGTTCAATTCTTCCGTTACAGACTCTTTCTTCCTTGCGCACATAGTTGTAGGGGCCCACACACTCAGCTGCAGACTTACCAAGGTCTTCGCACACACAACTGTAGGAGCCTTCCCCTTTGCCTAAGTACAAAAAACAGACTTATTTAACTTAGATCACTTGCCCATCTAATGTTAGATCTATATCTATCCTATGACTCTCTATGACTCTTTTATATAGCATCTTCCCTTACAATACCATGGTCTGTGAACCATGGGCGGGTCACAAAACAACTTAACTTCGAACACATTAAGGGACTTTGACTTTTCTAAAGCCCCTTTTACTCATAATGACCTTTGTGTTGTGCTCCTCAAAATGCGGAGGCTTTACAAACATAACAAGACTATTTGCAAAATTGACCCCAGGAGACCCTGTCCCAACTAGCAAAATCCTACACAGCTAGACCTTTCGGAAACAACCCGCGTAGCTTGGGCTGTAGTCTCACCTGAGGTAGTATTGGGGGATGACATAACCGGTTTTCTGCATCCAAAGGTCTGTGTGATGGGTTTTTTTTACTTCTAGAGCTTTATTTAGACCTTCGCAAACCCTAATCCTCAAAATGCGAAAATTACAGTAACTTACAAATAACATATTCTAAACCTACGTCAATTGCTTTAAACATTCATATCATTAAGTAAATTAAAAAATCTACCACTTTCGTGCATTCATTAGGTCATTCTTATGATAATTGCAATAAACAAAGTGCATTCACAGTAAATGCATAAGTAAACATAAATGCACAGATACACAAATATTGCTTCAAAATAGTCTTTATTGTGTTCAATTCTTCTATTACAAACTCTTTCTTCCCTACGCACACAGCTACAGGGGCCCGCACACTCATTTGCGGACTTACTAAGGCCTCCACGCACACATCTACAGGAGCCTTCCCCTTCGCCTAAGTACAGAAAATAGAGTTCTCTCACTTAGATCACTTTCCCATTTAACATTAGATCTATATTTATCCTATGACTATCTATGACTCTTGCATATAACATCTTCCATTACAATACCATGGTCTGCGAACCATGGGTGGGTCACAAAACAACTTAACTTCTAACACACTAAGGGGCTTTGACATTCCTAAATCCCCTTTGACTCCTAACAACCTTCACGCTCTTCTCCTCAAAATGCAGAGACTTTCTAAACATAACAAAACTATTTGCAAAATTGACCCTAGGGGACCTTTTACCAATAGGCCCCCAACATAAAGTTATGACTCGTCCTCGAGTCACTCTGTTGGTGGTGCCTTGATCTTTTCTTATAGCTCACTGAACGCTATCTTCAATACTTGCAAGTCTATTGCCCCTTGTGCAGTGGCCTAACATACTTCTTCAACAAATTTTTCTGTTGTGGGGCCTTCAATTGCAAGGCCCATGATTCTTTGTATCCACTGCGTCACCTTCAACTTGATCTGTACTGATAGCGTCAACTGACTCGCTTCATTCACCCATGGTTGTGTCCTTGAAGAGGTGATTTCTTCCTTTCAACACAGCTCATCGATCTCGCTCTGGATGATATTTCCCTCCTATAATCATGTGAACCTTTGCACTAGTGCTAAGGTTCACACTGTAGACCTTATCTCATCGAATTGCCTCTACTTTTCTCTAATGTTTGTTTTAATATTCTCTAGAGTTAGATCCTCCTACAATGAAGTCCATAATTCCATGGCTTTCTCAAACAACTAAGTGCAAACTTTGATTGCAACTTCTAAGGTAGCCATTTCTCCTTTAATAGCATCCTCGTTTCTCTCTGACTTCTGGAGGAGTGGTTGGATGCAGCTTGAGTTGGAGCTTAGAGATTTGTAGCTGCAAATCAAATCTAACTTTGCCAATTTCCTCCTTCAACTCTTTTACTGCAGTAGCTAGCTTCTAAATCTTCTCCATAGGGGTCATTTCTGCTAGACTCCAGATCTCAAGAAGCTCACTATAGGCCTACACTATTACTGCTTCCAAATGTTGACTTTGTGCCATCAATTTCTCCTTTTCCTTGAGGGCCTATGTCTTTGCCTTGAACATATGTTTCTTATTGGTTTTGACCTCATTGATGATCATCAGTACACATTGTTCCTGAACTCTGAGCTCATCTGACACCCCTTGATGTAGCTCGTTCATTGTCTAAATAGGAAGTGTCACCAAATTCATACCAAATCCTTCATGTGCAAGAGGTGCACCTTGCCTTCTGTTGCATCGATGTGCAGGGACCCCTCTGGTAGTTGCATTGTGTGAAAGACCGTGGTGAGTTCTGTTGCTAAGACTGATCTGCTCACTTTTTTTAGGCTCGCTTGCTTCAGGCTTGCCTATCCCGCACTCACTTGAATGATTCCTGTTTGAACCTATGATTCCCACAGGCCCTACTGCACTTTATCCATCATTTGATGGTATTGTTCTTTGATGTGTCCCCAATGATTCTTTGTTGCATTGCAGACGAAATCACCAATCTCATCTAGGTATCCCTCTGTGAGGACCAAAGGCATCGCACTCGCTGATTTTTTTGACTTCTTCTTCTTGCATATCCTTATAGAACTCCATGTTTTCCTTTCTTGATGATGAAGGGGGATTCCAAGCCTCTCCACCTTCTTCTTCTCCCTCTGTCTCTTCCTCTACATTTTTGCACTCCATGTCTAACTTGCCAAAGTCAATGGTGGCATGCGACCTAGTGGAAGTCTTCTCCTTGGCCGCGTCAACCTCTTTGGTAGAGACACATTCTTTGGTTGCTTCTTTCTCTTTTGCAACAACTTCTTTTTGTTGCACGGCCTTTTATTTTTTCCCTGGATTTCTCTTTTATGGAAGCCTTCTCTACTTCCTTCTTCTTTTCCTTTGTTACTATTGTCATTGTTGTGGTCTACATTGCTTCGCCTTCGACATCCTTACTAGTTCCCGTGTCGGCATTAGAGGGGGTCAACTAGTCACTCGGTCATTTACTAACAACCTCGAGAATATTATCCTCAATGACTAAGTATGGCATCTTGTGCCATGTGCGTGTGGTGCCTTTCTTCATGTGGATGTGTAGGCTATGAAAATCTTCCTTGAAATCGGCAACATTGTTGTATTGTGTGTGCAAACTTGGTGATAACCTTGGTCGTTGGTTAATCAGCATCCTCAATTCTGACTCAAATAAGGCCCCAAAAGATCTTTGTCTCCATAATGCACTTGGGGTCTTTGGTGACCCACAACAAAGTGAACTTCACGGCCTCAGGTAGATCTGAGTCTTGCTGAGGAAACTGACTTTCTTTGGGCATCCTCCAGGCCACCAACATGATCAACAATAGGAACCATGTGTAGTGGAACACCTTTCCCTCATCCTTAACCTCTTTGTAGTCCTCAAAGAATTCATGGCACAAGTATTGAGCCCAGTTGTACTAGACTCCTTTGGCACACTGCGAAACTGAAGAGACTACTGGCACCGGTACTTCATCCACACGGCACTTCCGCATGATTTTTCCAACCAAAGATTTATGCAGCAAGCTGCACCATGCCATCATATATGGAACTGATTTCATAGCCACGTGACTTCTTTGTCAGCTTGATGTCTCTCTTCATTTGATTTGCCAATTTCTTCTCCTACGATTTTCCTACAAATGTCACCGCAGGGTCCACCCCTTGATATGGAATAAATTTATTCTCTGGATTAGCATATTAGTGATTGGGATGGGCCCTCCCAACCAGAGGCATCCATCATGCACTAGTTTCAAAAGTTGATGCACACAGACTATGTTTATAATAGTGCGGCTAAAGTGTGGCACCCACAACATATTCAGTAGCCCTGCACACCTAACTCTAGCTATCCATTTCATCGGCTCAAGCCGTGTGACCTCTAATTCCTCATAATATACCTTCTTCAAGTACTTGCGTAGCTCCAATTGTGGGAACTTTGTGTGGTCCCCATGTCCCCATCCTTCATTTTTAAGTATGGTACCCATGCTAGCAAATTTCCCTCAAACAACACATTCTCTGACAACAAAGGTGTGGAGACCTTGAACTTCGTTGAATCCGAGTCTTTGGACACTTTAGCCGTGGATTTTCTTGGCGGTATATATGGTAGTAGCTGAGTTATTGGCTCAACCTCCTCTACATCAATCTCCTTAACACCCCTGGCTAGTTCTTCCTCATCTAAGTCTAGGGGCTTTGTCAGATGACTGGATCAATCCATTATCCTTTTTGTTAGATCTCCATCGGGGTTTTGCATGGTGATTCCCACCCTGATGCTTGCAGAGGCTTATTCTGCTTCTTATCTCCTGTTGTGGAAGGATATGGATTAGGCCTTGGTGACCTAGTCACTGTAGTATGAAATCCTGTAGGTACAGGTTGAGCCAGCTCCATCTCAGGGTGAGTTGCAGCCATTCTCTCAATTAATATCTAACGTTTCCAGTCAGTTAGATGTGTGAATCTTGGCTGTGAAATCTGCTCCTTAATTCTTTCCCAATCCTTGTCAGACATACATCTGTTGGCGCAAACTAAAGTGAAAAAACTCAAGGCCAATTCTCAGGAAGAAAAGTTTTTGAATGTGGAGTGGGATGCCATATTTATGGCTCAATTTGAATTCAAATCTATCCTTTCCCTCCAAATTCCTATCATTAATGGATTTTTGGCAGCATATTTCCAAAGATATGCTCCATAAATGTCCCCCCCCCCCCCCCCCATCCCTTTAACAGAAAAATCACCATCCAATTAGCTATAGTACTTCCAACGATCACTTTTCGGTCAAGGTTGCACAGGAACCACCATCCTAGTGCAGCTCCTTCGTCACAGCTCTCCTCTGCACCTTCCCTTGATTCGTCACACAATCGATTTGCTTCACCCAACCATCCTTCTGGTAGTGTAGTTTATAGTCCCGCACTCTCTTGCAACTGCCTGAAGTACTAAGATTATCTCACGCCCATAGAGTCATTGCGTAGGGGTGGGATCACCCATGTACAACTTTAACCGACTCCCATTGACTTTTCCCAGAAACAGCTTGACATTCATCGTCACAAGCTAAACTGCGTCTCCATCTATAATCTCCTTAATAATATATGGCCCTAGCCAATGCATTTGGAACTTCCCCAAAATTTCGTGAACTTACTGTCATATATTAATATCAAATCTCCATTCTTAAAGGTGAGTTGTTTGATATGGTGATCATGCCATGCCTTTTCGTGATCCTTCTACTTTGATGGAAACCCACCAAGAAGTGATCTTCCTCCATCTCAACGAGTTGCACGAGGTGTTCTTCCATAGTATCTTGATCAGCCATGTCAGTAACTGCAACAATCTACAAACTTGGCACGATGTACTCCATTGACATTAAAACTTCTTGTTCATAAAATAGTCTAGATGACGTTTGTCCCATCAACTTCTTGCAGGTAGTTTTATACGCCCATAGAAAATCTGGTATACACACATCCCAATCATTACACTTCACATAAAAATCTTTGTTAAGGTGTTTTCCAAAATTTTGTTAAATACTTCCACTGCGTCATTCACCTGAGGGTGATATGACAAACTCTTCTGATGATACATTTGGAATTGTTCAAGCAAAGTAGCAATTATTTCATTTAAGAAGAGAGAACCTCTATCGTTCATCAAGATGTTAGGGCTATCGAACCGAGACAGGATTTATTGAAAAATGAAGTTTACATCTACTGTTGTGCTACAATCCTTTACAAGCTACGCCTCAGGCTGCCTGGTTAAATATTCGGTCGTTTTAATGATATATCTGACCCCTGTCTTCTTTCCTAATGGTTGAATTGGCCCCATGAGGTTTATCGCCCACTTATAAAATGATTGTAATGACACCTGCAGGTTCAAGGGAAATTTATCCCTTCGCAATGGTCACCCCATTCTCTAACAGTCATCATATTCCCTGTAATAAGCCTTAGAATCCTTATGGACAGTCGGCCACCATAGTCCTACTCATAGAATCTTCTGTGCAGTTTCTCTTCCCGCATAGTTTCCTCTTGCAACCCCTCCATGTTCTTCAAGGAGGATACTTTTTCGTTCATACTTCAGGACATACCTACACAATATTTCATTGGATCCCATTTTATATAAGTGTCCTATGATAACAGAGAAATCTGCAGCCCGAACAACCAATTCCTTCTTTTTTTGTGTTGTATACCCTTCAGGGACTACGCATGTAGACAAGAACTGAATTATTTCTGCAAAATGGTCATCTGCAATGTGCACAGTAAAGAGTTGCGCATCTGGAAATCCTTCCTCCAAATTTGTAGGTCGTCACCATTCTCAATATGCGAGAGGTGATATGGTCCAACATTTAGTCTCCTTGGCTTCACAATTACTTCAAAGTCATATTCTTGAAAGAGCAGCAACCATCTACAGATTTGGCCCCCCAACACAGGCTTGTTGACTAGGTACTTCAAAGCAAAGGTTTGTGTACATCTTGAAGTGTGCACCCAACAAATAGTGCCTGAATTTCTGGAGTGCATACACCATTTATAATCCTTCGCACTATGTGTTTGAATAATTATTTTATGCCTTTGATAACTTCCTACTCCCAAATTCTATTAGATGATAGATATCATCTTCGCCTGGTTGGGTTAACACAGCTCCTAGTACTATGCAGGATGCATCTACATGTACCTAGAACTCCTTCTTCTAGTCAGGGAACACTAAAATGGGTGTAGTGACCATTTTTTCCTTCAAGACATCCAGATTCTTCTGGAAATCATCATCCCAGCAAAACTTTGCATCCTTTTTTAGTAATTTTTCCATGGGTGTAGTGATCTGCACATATGCTTTGATAAACTTACTGTAATACCCTGTGTGGCCCAACATTGCGCATAGTTGTATGACATTATTTCAAGGCTCCAGATTAATAATCACTGCAATTTTGGAAGGGTCTACCATCAACCCTTTCTTACATACTACATCGCCCAATTGTATCCCATACAGTACGCAGAATATGCATTTCTTTAGGTTAACGAATATATGATACTGTCGAAAAGTATCCAACATAAGACAAAGACTGGAAACATACCTCTTTACTAACCCAAACACTGTCCAATCATCGAGATAAACCTCCAAAAACTTGTGAATAAATTCCTTGAAATTTGTGACCACCACCAGAGAGAAGATTGTTGATGAGCCTCATCATTTGGTAATTATATGGTCCTTAATTCACCTCCTAGATTAGTCAAACCAACTTTTTTCATAACCTATTACATATTTTTGATTATATTTTGTTTATGAGGTGAGTTAGAGTTGGATATTATGCTTTGTGGACTAATATGCATTGAATGCAAGACTAAACGAGAAAATCAATGAATTTTGGCAAACACTAAGGTCAAAACTCGAATGGAACAAGGGAGAGGGCTTGTAGGAGGCAAATCCTCCTCATTTAATACTCCTCCATTCAAATGTTCCTCCATTCATCACATCAGCTCAAAGTGCAAACAACCAAATCATGAGGACTAGAAGTCAGTCGAGCAAGTGAGAGACAAAGCACTAGTTTATCTCGAGCTTGGGAGCCAAGCCTCCCTAATTTTAAGGAAGTTGTTGGGGAATTCATGTGTATAAGTAGAGAGACCTAGAGCCTAAGTAGGATTTAGATTTTTATTGTAAAACTCTAAGCTATTTTCAAGCTGCAATACTTGTGAAAGTTATCTTGATGTAATTTGTTGTTTTGGTAATAAGAATGAGTTTTGTTTTGAGCCAACACTGAGTTAACTCAGAGGGCTAAAGATCTTGGGTTAGGGCCCAAACCTAGCAGCCAAGGCTCCTCTTTATTGCACATGTATTTTTAGTGTAGATTCATAGCTTCATTGTTAATTTGCTTTTTAAATGCATTTCAATTAAAAGTAGTGTAGAATAGGTTGGTTGTTTAATAGTTTGCTTCCGTTTTTGCCTTATTTCAAGTAGCAGGTTAGAAAGGAGAAAAAGGATCACCACAAGGTTGTTAGAAGGTGTCTCGGCCTCACTTCCTCCCACTAGGACCAGGACTTGAGAAAGGGACCCTTAAGCAGCCCCATGAACACAAATTTCTAGTTCTTTTATGAGCTTTGGAGTTTCTTGTCTTTAATTTAGTATTTGGTTAGTTTTGCAAGGTAGATTTCATTGTCATCCTTTTCATCTCCATTTCTTCATTAGATCTCAGTCATGCTTTCATTCCTTCAAGAAACTTTCTTCATGCAGAGTATAGGCAGTTGATTCATTAATTCTTCTTTTCTAGTTTATGAAAATGTATCTTGTTGCATAGTTTTTTGGAAGACACATATGTTTTATGCAGAGTAGTTGCTTTAGGAGGAGACTAAGACTTCATAGCTAGCAGCCACCTTCCACTTCATCCACATTAGACATCCCTTGTTTTCACCATCAGCTTCATTATCTTTTCATCATTTTCATAGAAATTCTCCTAATCACATCGAGAAAATCTAGCCATCTATTATCTTGGATATTGACTCCTGAGAGATCCTAGACCTTATCCCACTCCATTCCACCGATAACACACCTTTCCTAAGCCTCCCATCACCTTCAACACCTCACATTTAGCTCTCGGTTGTATCCTGTAGGTTTCTTATAATTCCTATAGGATCATCCTGTAGGTTTCTAGTACATCCTGCAAGTTTTCCTGAAATGGCTTGTTTTGAGGCTGAATTGATGGAAAACCTCTAGGAAGTCACAAAAAGCCTCCCAAGGGTCCTCCACACCACCCAACCATTTCATAACCCTTCCATACATCCTCAAACCCCCTCAATTCACCTGCCACATCCACAAAAATAATTAGTTGCATACTTGATTTTGCATAAAAAGACAAAAAAGCAAAAACGGATTTAGTTTAGTTTCTTTACTTGCACATTAGTTTTGTTTGATGCTTCTTACTTCTACAACTTAGATAGTAGCATTTGTTTCATGTTGATTTAGAATTTCTTCCTAGCACAACTTCTTAAATCGTTAATTAGGGAATGTTGTGATTTAGCATTACATGTAGACCTTCTACATTATTGCAATAGAGTAACTCTCTTAGAAGTAGATTTACCCTTCTTCCATCAAAGAATCAAGCTTCTTATGACTCCATAGAAGTCTGGCTTGGAATCCCAGTAGTCTCTTGCCAACTGAACAACGAAAACATGTACTTTTGCATATAGCACTGTCACCTCCAAGTTTGTACGAACTCGGGTTGATAAGTAAAATTGGTAGCCCAGGAGTTGCAGCATCCTTGCTACAATACTGGTGCTCACCACTTTTTGGCGCCGTTCCCAGGAAGTTGTGTGAGTATAATGTGATTACTGATTTATTTTCTTCTATTTCTTGTCTTCAATATTCTGTCATTAGTTTATTTCTACAAAAGTAATCTAGTTGTTTCCTTTCTTTCATTTTGCATTGTCTGCTTTCCTTTCCATTTTGCAAGCAAGATTTCAATTCAGCAAGTAGCTTTTTCATTCTTTCAGTAATTTTCATTCAATCAATAATTTCAATTCTGCAAGTACTTTCGAAGTTTAAAACAAATACAAAACCAAACCAAAAATATTTCCTTTCCTGCCTCGTAGTAATAGGGACAACTTAGGGAAATTTTTGCCAAATACCCCCACTGCATCCAATAGCCAGCCTTCCCTCTTCTTCGATGGCTCTGAACTGGAGGAACCCTCAAGCGAGCAACCTGACATATTTGGAGAACCTACAAGGGAAGAAGAAGAAGACGAACCCATTCCTACTGAACCAATGGCTGAAAACATAAATGACAGAGGGAATAGAGAAAGAGTTGAGGGTTCCTTCCCCATCACGGAAACCAATGGGGACACTAAGATGAAAAATATAAGCCCCTCTTCCCTACCTCATTTCCATGGCTTGACCACAGAGGACCCCAACACTTTCCTATTTGATTTTGTTGTTATATGCCGAAACTATGACTATACAGATGATGAGAAAAAGTTAAAACTATTTCCATATACCCTCAAGGATGTAGCATTACGCTGGTTCATGGGTTTACCTGGAGATAGCATCACAACTTGGGCTTAGATGCAGCAGCCCTTTAACAACAAATATCGGGACTATTGTCGGTCAAAGGATACTAAAGAAGAAATTTTCAAGATGACCATAGGCAATGATGAATCCCTAGAGGATTACGAAGAAAGATTCCAACTTAGTTACAAAAGGGCTAGGTGCACACTTGACCCTGAGTCACTAAAACTGGTCCTTCTTAGGGGAGTAATAGAATATCTTCTGGATACCTTAAATTTGTTAGCAGGAAGAGATATCTACCAATTACCCTATGAGGATATGAAGACTGTCTTTATAAACTATTCTAATGTAGCTAGGAAAAATGGTAGGGCTAGTCAACCTATGGTCAGTACATCGTCTTCCAACTCATCCATCAAGGGTGAAATTCGAAACAGGATGGAAGATTTCAAAAGTGAGATTTTGAAAACCATTTCCTTGCAAATGGACACCATGCACATTAAGAGGAAGTAGGAGGAACCAGAGAGAGCCTTGGCCATTTTTTGTCCTAGATGCACCAGGAGGCATCCTAGGAATGAATGTCCATTGAACTCTATTGAAATTTTCTCATTCTGTGGAGAAAACCACTCCACAGGCAAGTGCCCTTCTTTGCCTGGACTCAAAGTTGTATATAAAGGGGCTGAAGGGGTCACTTAGTAGCCCTACTACATTAACCAAAGGAGACCTCATGGGCCTAGACCATACTAGTAGGGCATGCAAGGGTCGTCCCATCATATTAAAACCCCAACCAAACCACAGCCATACCTTCTTAGGGACCACCTGCTCATCCTTCCTCGTCTACACCCCCTCCTTGGTCCTATGCATCTCAGTATCACTCCCAGCTAGCCAACTATTTATTTCAACCTTATTCTCTGCCACAACCTTAGTGGAATCCACTGCTCCAGGGGTGGAGGCCCCAATACAACAATGCTCTAGCTCTATTGCCTCCACCACCTACCCAACCACAACTCCTACACTCTTCTCCACCCCAGAAACCCCATATGCCTTCCCAACCAAATTCAAACCCGAATAATAGGCAGGCTTAGAAAGTATACAATGGAGAGACATCATATCCAGCTTATCCTATGGAAATCCAAGAGATTAACCTGGGATTTGGGAGAGTTCTCCTAGATAACCAACCTCCACCTCCACCTAGGGAGGTTGAGGAAGAAAGAGAGGAAATCAATCTTAAAGCAAATCCACCCTTTCCTGAGAGGTTAGCCCAACCACTCCAGCCTACCCTAGAAGAGACTGAACTTATAAGAGAATTGAAAAATCTATGTGTAAAGATTCCACTTCTCCAAGCAATAAAATATGTTCCTATTTATAATAAGTTGATTAAGGAGAAGTTCTTCAAGCATCCAAGGAGGTGAAAAAGGGATGCTCCTACCATTAATTTCATTGGGCAGCTCTCCAACTTAATGCTGGGGCAAGTAATCTGTCCAAAATATTTGGACACTGGAAGCCCTGTAGTGGATGTGCACATCAATGGAACCATTGTCCCACACACTATGATCAATCTTGGGGCTACCATTAATCTGATGACCAAGGACACAATGCTCAAGCTCAACCTCCAAGGTTCAATGAGGAAGACCACAACAGTTTTGCAACTTGCAAACTGTTCCACAGTAACCCATGAGGGAATTTTAGAGGATGTGATGGTCTCCATTGACTCTTTAGAGTACCTTGCATATTTCCTAGTTCTCCAGCCTAAGGCTAAGCTTACTAGTTACCCTCTCATCATTGGGAGACCATGGTTGGCCACTGCCGATGCTTACATTAGCTACAGAGCTAGGAATATCATCATCAAGAATGGCATATGTCCAAGCAGTTAGTCCTATACCCTCCTACTCAACCTTCTCTTTAGCATGAATTACCTTTATGGTTGGAGGAGGAGGAAGAAGATGAAAATTATTCCGCCCAACTTTATACTTTAGAAGCAACCATGGGAGGAGGATAGCAGGATGAGGATGACTTGATTGAACACCTACTCCAAAGTCCAACTCCCAATTCATCACCCTTAGAAGAAGTAGTAAAGGAAACCTAGAACAATCATCCAATTGACTTATGCTTGGTTGATACCAACCCACTCCATGTCAAAACCATAGAATTCGTCCCAGAGAGAACCTTGAAAATCAATCCATCTCTTTCTGCTCTCCAAGAAGAGAAGTTATGTAACATGCTAAAGGAAAATCTAGAAGCCTTCGCTTGGAGTTACGAAGAAATGAAGGGAGTACACCCCTCAATGTGTACTCACCACATATACATCAAAGAAGGTTGCAAGTCAGTCTGGCAACCACAAAGGAGGATGAATCCAGCTCTTGAAGATATAGTTAAAGAAGAACTACAAAAATTGCTAGATGCAGGATTCATTTACCCTATCTCTAACATTGAGTGGGTCTCTCCTTTGGTGTTAGTTCCCAAGAAAAATAGTAAGTGGAGATTTTTTGTCGATTATAGGGAGTTGAACAAAGCCACGAAGAAGGATCATTTTCCTCTACCCTTCATTGACGAAGTGCTAGATGGCCTGGAAAGGAAATTTTTTTTCTCTTTCCTAGATGGATTCAGTGGGTACAACCAAATCCAGATCTACCCAGAAGACCAAGATAAAACCACATTCACTTGTCCTTGGGGTACTTTGCTTATAAGGTCCTTCCTTTTGGCCTATGCAATGCTCCTACCACTTTCCAGAGAGCAATCCTGAGTATTTTCGCTGAATTAGTCCATGATGTGGTGGAGATTTATATGGTTAATTTTACACCTTATCGCTGTGATTTTCAAGAAGCCTTGTCTAACTAAGGAAAAGTACTACACAAATGCATTGAAATGAACCTATCTCTCAGTCCTGAAAAATGTGAATTCTTAATGACTACAGGGACCGTGCTAGGTCATTCAATATCTCAGCAATGACTGTAGGTGGCCCAAGACAAAATAGTTATCATCCGAAGGGTCCCACCTCCTCAAAAGCAGAGAGATGTCAAAAGTTTCCTAGGGTTGGATAGATACTATCAAAGGTTCATAAAGGACTTTAGCAAGTTGACCTCTCCTTTATTTGGTTTGTTGGCCAAAGTCTCTGAATTTATATGGTCAAAAAGTTGTCAAGAGGCCTTAGACAGCCTAATGGATAAGTTAACAACTGCACCGATTCTCTGAGCCCAAATTGGTCCCTCCCCTTTCATACTCATGTTCATACCTCACATAAAGCCATAGGAGAAGCCCTAGGTTAGATAGATGAAAAACTACGTTATGCTATCTATTTTATCAGTAAGAATTTATCAAAGGCTAATCTAAATTATATAGTGACTGAAAAGGAACTCCTGGCTATTGTGCATTCATTAAACAAATTCAGACATTATATTACAGGCTATCAAACATTTGTGCATACTAACCATGTTGCAATCAAATATTTAATGAACAAACCAAATGTGAATGCTTGAATTATAAGATGGTTACTTTTATTACAATAGTTTTATCTAACCATTGTTGATAAGCCTGGTAAGGAAAATGTTGTTGCGGAATTTTTGTTTAGAGTAAATTTGTCTGCAGGTGAAGAAGGAATGGTTGATGACCAGTTACTAGATGAGCACTTATTTTCTATTTCAATTCTCTCTCCATGGTTTTCTAATATAGAAAACTATTTGGTGTCAGCAGAGTTCCCACCAAACTTGTCCTCCAAAGAAAAGAGCAAGATAGTCAGGAAAAGCACCCCCTTCACTTGGATTGGGGGCAATCTCTTCAAACTTGGCGTAGATAAAATCTTGAGAAGGTGTTTCAGGGAGGAGGAAGTCTTTGACATCCTTCTGGCCTATCATGATGGGCCTTGTGGAGGTCACTTTGTAGCAAAGAGGAAAGAATTCAAAGTGTTACAAGCAAGCTATTATTGGTCCACTCTTCATCAAGATGTGAGAAAATATACCAGTCAGTGTGATCGGTGCCAAAGGATGGAAAGGCCTACTCCAAGAGATGAAATGCCTCTATAACCTCAAGTCACTTTCGAGCCATTTGACATGTGGGGCATGGACTTCATTGGGCCTATTGACCCTCCTTCCAAGCAAAAATAGTATATTATTATGTGCACTGATTATTTGACTACGTGGGCTGAAACTAAGGCAATTAAGGTAGCAACAAAGGATAAGGTGGCTGAGTTCCTAAAGGAGAATGTGTCTACAAATTTGGGTACCCTAGAGAGCTAGTCATAGACCAAGGAAGCCAATTTACCTCCAACATGATTGAAAACCTGCTCAGCCATCACAAGCTCAAGCATAGAACCTCCACTCCCTATCATCCACAAGCTAATGGGAAATTGTAGGTGACCAACAGAGCACTGGAAGGCATCTTGACCAAAGGAGTAAGCAGCAGCAAGAAGGATTGGGTAGATAAACTAGTTGAGGCCACTTGGGCCTATAATACCACATGGAAGACCACCATTGGATTCACACCCTATGAGCTGGTCTATGGGAAAAAGGCCTTGATGTCCATTTAATTTGAGTATAACACATTAAGGATGGTGGCCCAACTAGATTTGGATCTCAGCAGTGCACAGAAATAGAGATTGTTCCAGTTGAATGGTTTGGATGAATTCACAATGCAGGCCCTCCTATATACAGAGGTAGTTCAACTTCAGAGGAAGATATGGCATGATAAAAATATCAAGGAGAAACAATTTCAGGAAGGCGATTGGGCATTGCTATATGATTCTAGGTATAAATACTTCAAGGGAAAGTTAAGGACAAGATGGATAGGACCTTATGTTGTGGAAAGATGCCATGATAATGGTTCAATGCAAATCATAACCGTAGATGAAGAGGCCATTCCTTTTCTTGTTAATGGAAACCGATTGAAAATTTACAAGATACCTTTATCAAAACAAGAGTTCAATGATGATATCAATAAAACAATGATGATATTGGTGCAAGTTCCAGCTCCTCCCTCATCAAATCATTCAGAAAAATAAAAAATAATAATGACTCGGGTGAAAACCTCCATGAGGCACCTGAGTCCCATCTTTGGGTTGAAAACCTCTTGAGGTGGCTCAGTGGTGTCAAAAAAAAGAGAGAGAGAGAGAGAATAAGAAAGATCCCTAGGTTTAAACCTATCTTGAGGTGCCCAGGGCAAACAACTAGGGTGAAAACCTCTCAGAGGCAGCCTAGTCATGAAATTTCCATTTGCAAGTTAGCAAGAAGGATGGTCAAGGAGAAGAGGATCACCAAGAGACACCTGTCACTCACATATTTATTTTTCCACTCATTACCACTCATTCCTCCATCATTTCTCTGATTTTTTTCACTCCTTTGGTTCAGTTTGCAAAGGGACTGTGTTTTCTACAGGATCCCCCTATATTCCTACAAGATCCCCTAAAATCCTACAGGATGATCCTGTAGGAATTACAGTGACCCAGAAATCCTACAAGAAGCAGTCCTAAGGAAAATGAATGACTCTCTATGTCAATAAAATTTACCCTCTTCATCATTCAATCACCATACCTTCTCCACAATAATCACCCCTACACTAACCATTTAAAAAAAAAAAAAAGTTTCAAGAGTTTTTTCCCAGTCTTCGAAAAAAGGGAAACAAGGAGGAATAAAGAGCATCCCCTGAGGATTCCTTACTCCCCACACTCCTATTCCTTCTTTCCATCCATGTCACCATCCTCACAACCCTAGCAAGAAGAATCAATAAAGATTTCTAAGGGAGAAGCAGCTATAGGACATCCTATAGGGAATCTTGTAGCAGCCTATCCCAAAGAATACCAATCATACCAACAACAAGCCTTCAACATGATGATCCAGGAGCTCCAAATTAGCAACATCATATCTTCAACCATAGGTACCTGAACAAACAAAGAGGCCATTAGCAGACAACAAGAGGAGGAAGAAGACTAGCATGCAGCAAATACACACATCAACACCTCTTGCCTTCGACAACTGCAACATAGCATTGGGACCACAGGTAAGTATCCCGCTCGCTCTCTCATATGCATCATGTAGTCAAAAAAATGTAAAGGTTAAGAGATATTTGGTTTATAAGTGAAAAGGTGGCCAATTAACTTGGACACCTTCGTTCAATCAACACATACACAACCAGGTGTCCTCTCACACATGGCTGCATTCAACTCAAAGACAGAGAAGGAGTAGGACAAAAGCAGTTAAAACTATGGATGCATAGGGTGGGAGCTGATTATGAGGAGTGGGGAATGATGACATGGTAGTGGGGACCAACGGTCCAAAAATGGAAACGTACCTTTGCTGCTAGCACACCACCTCACCCTGAATTACCATAAGAGGAAATAAAACATCGTTCCCATGCATTCATGCATTTCACTTCCTCAAAACTCACTCTCTCAGGTCACTCTCATACCCAGGAAACCCACCAGAAGCAAAACTTCATCATTTTTCTACACAGTAATTCCTACAGGATTGCATAGGAATTCCTATAGGATCATGCACAGGAATTCCTATAGGATCATGCACAGGAATTCCTATAGGATACACAGAGACTGTCTATAGGATTGGCAGAGAAGAGTTCAGAAGGAATAACATGGGAGTTGGCCACTGCAAACAATATAAAGAAGTAGGCTCTGTAAATAAATCCCTTTTTACAAGTAATTTAACTAGAAATCCTCTAAGTTTGAGTGAATTTACAACTGCATAAGGATATTACATACACAGTCATCTCTATTTTGGTTTTGCATTTGAAATTGTTTCAACCCTCTCATCTCCTCAAACTTCACCAACAAGGTGATAGTAGGGTTCAATAGGATGGAGCCCATTAACACTGTAAGAATCCAACAACACCCCCAAGTGCTTGAAATCTTCACAAGACATAATTGGATGGGGTTTTTCAAAAAATTTAGAGGGTGTGATGATGAGGTGGCTCAAGAATTTGCTCTCTCCCTCACTCCACTCACCAGAATCCATGCCACTATTGTAATAAGGAGCCTCTCTATAAAAATCACCCCTGATCTCATCAACAAAGTCACCACACTACCCCTAGGAATACCATGGAGGAAAGAAGACAAAGCAAATAGTGAGGTTGCCAAAAGGAAATTCTTCTTAGAAGGTGAGGAACCCATAGAGGACAAAAATGGAGTAAGGAGGGAAAGTCTACCATATCCATATAATGAGGTAAGCTACCAACTGATAAAATACATTTCATGTAAGGGTAGGTATAGTGTGGTCTATGGATATCATTTTAGGATTCTTGAAGAATTGAGATTTGGAGAAGAAACACCCCCTCACCAAAAGCTCAGCATACCATACTTCCTACTTCAATTACTCATAGAATCAAGCATCAAAGTGAAGGAGGGAAATTGCTAACATTTAGCTCACCATGGGTTAATTAGGATCCTTATAGAAGGTGCCCTCCAAGACCTCAGAACTCAGATAACATGGTCAATTTTCAGAGACATGCTAGCAAAGGATGACATCAAAGCTCTCACATATGATGTTAGTCCCACTCTCAGTGAAGAGGAAGTAAAGCAGGAAGGGGAAGATATAGAAGGAGATGAGGATGAGATTGATGAAGAAGTAAATGACACAGAAGAACATGATGAAGATGAAGAAGAAAAGGGAGAAGAGAAGGAGGATGATGAAGGAACATAAGAGGATTTTAAGGAGACTGACAGAGATGATGAAGATCTACAACAAGAATAAGTTAGGAAGGACATAGAGGAAGAAGGAAATGGAAAAGAGGGGAAAAAAAGGAGGAGTCACCTATGGTGTCTCTAGAAGCCACTGAGAGAGAGGCAACATCTTCCCTCACTGCTCTTAGCACCCCAATCAAGCAGAAAGGAAAAAGACAGAGGAAGACCCCATTATATTTCAGAACAAGAAAAATCATAAGAATAAAACAGGGGAAACCCCAAGTGGCAACCAAAACTCCTAGTGTGATTGAAGACTCCCCTACACAAAAGGATAAAATGCCTTCCCCTAAGTCCCCTATCACCTATGTGAGAAGGCCTACTACTAGATCAACTTCCTCCAAGGGAAACACAATCCTACAGTATACACAACAAAATCTACAGGAAGCAAAAGCAGTCCTACAGGATACTCTGTTGAACCTACAGGAGGCATAGAAATTGGAAAGGAAGGTAGAGGAGTAGCAAGAAACTAAAGAAGAGGACTTAGAGACAAAAGAACACAGCCCCCAACCTAACATGGAATCCTATTATCAGTTTATTAAAGGAGGCAGGGTCATACCTCAAAAATTTTCCATCCCACTGTTCTTCGAGCTTGAGAAGGAGAGGGCCAGAACTCACCGATGGATGTAAATTGCCAAATCAAAGGGGGTGGAAGACATTGGGCACATGGAAGAGAAAGTGAAGGAGATGGGTAGAGAGCTAAGTGGCTTGAAAGACAAAGAGGCCATAATGAGAAATCAACTAGAGACAGAAAATGCATGGTTGAGGGGACGGCTGCAGGAAAGAGGGAATCAATTGGCATGTATGGCCAGTCTCTCTTTGGAAGAAATCCAGTGTAGGATGCCAGCTAAATCCTATGCTATATACCTTAAAGAACAGTGGTTGCAATTTCAGATTAAGACCCTAGCACAGAGAGGCACCATGACATTTCGAGACTACAGGGAGTTCATTGATATTTGTGATCAAAGTACACTAGAATATAGGGAAAAAATTGTTGAGTTTTATTTGAACAACATGGCCCTAACAGACATGAATGTATGGGACCCTAATTTCAAGCTAGGAGATCTACAATTAATGGCTTTGGCATCATGAATGAACCATGAGGAGTCAAGGGCTGCAAAGATGAAAATGATATTGGTAAGAGAGAAAACTGAACCTCTTCTGATCAGAGCTGAACAATCAAATCCCATGGCCCTCATGATTACCCATAATTTGATTGAAAATGATCCTCAGGTGGCACCTAGATATCTTGCTACCCAAGAGCAAGAAATTTCACATTTTGAGGACATGTTTAGGTTGCTAGGAGAGGATAGCATACATGCTTTCCTGAGGAGATGGAACACACTGCCATACAACTTAAAGATAAGAGAGTATCACTCTCCTCAAAGGTTGAGAGAGGCACTAAACAGGACACCTATGTATAAGAAATCGATGCAAAGGTTGAAGGTCAATTGGATTGACCTAAAACCCAGTCCACCACTACTCTTAGGGATGCTAGAAGGGAGAAAGGAAGAAGAAGAGAAAAGGTAGTGGGAGGAGGTAGAAAAGAAAGCAAACTTCTATGAAAAGAAGAGGAGACCTCAATAGAAGCATGGGATGTCAGAGAGGCCACTAGAGCCATGAAGGATATGGATATTAATTAAGTTGCTCAAAGGATGAGCAACACTTTCAGTAGTGGGGTGATGATGAACCTCATCATTGGGTAATTATATGGTCCTTAATTCACCTCCTAGCTTAGTCAAACCAACTTTTCTCATAACCTATTACATGTTTTTTATTATATTTTGTTTATGAGGTGAGTTAGAGTTGGATATTATGCTTTGTGGACTAATATGCATTGAATGCGGGACTAAAGGAGAAAATCAATGAATTTTGGCAAAGACTAAGGTCAAAACTTGAATGGGACAAGGGAGATGGATTTTAGGAGGTAAATCCTCCTCATTTACTAATCCTCCATTCAAATATTCCTCCATTCATCACATCATCTCGAAGTGCAAATAACCAAATCATGAGGACTAGAATGTCTTCGAGCAAGTGAGAAACAAAGCACCAGTTTATCTCAAGTTTGGGAGTTGAGCCTCCCTAATTTTAAGGAATTCGTTGGGGAATTCAGATGTATAAGTAGAGAAGCCTAATGCCTCAGTAGGATTCATATTTTTATTGTAAAACTCTAAGTTATTTTTGAGCTGCAATACCTGTGAAAGTTCTCTTGATGTAATTTGTTGTTTTGGTAATAATAATGAGTTTTGTTTTGAACCAACATTGAGTTAACTAAGAGGGCTGAAGCTCTTGGGTTAGCGCCCAAACCTATCAGCCAAGGCTCCTCTTTATTGTACATGTATGTTTAGGGTAGATTCATATATTCATTGTTAATTTGCTTTTTAGATGCATTTCCATTACAAGTAGTGTAGATTAGATTGGTTGTTTAATGGTTTGCTTCAATTTGTGTCTTATTTCAAGTAGCAGGTTAGCAAGGATAAAAAGGATCACCACAAGGTTGTTAGCAGTTGTCTCACCCTCACTTCCTCCCTCTAGGACATGACTTGAGGAAGGGACCCTTAAGCAGCCCCAAAAACACAGATTTCTAGTTATTTTATGAGATTTGGAGATTTTTGTCTTTAATTCAGTATTTGGTTAGTTTTGCAAGGTAGATTTCATTATCATCCTTTTCATCTCCATTTCTGCAGTAGATCTCACTCATGCTTTCATTCCTTTCAACAACTTTATTCATGCATAGTATAGGCAGTTGATTCATTAATTATGCTTTTCTTGTTTATAAAAATGTATCTTGTTGCATAGCTTTTTGGAAGACACACATGTTTTATGTAGAGAAGGTGCTTCAGGAGGAGACTAAGACTTCATAGCCAGCAGCCACCTTCCACTTCATCCAACTTATCCATCCCTTGTTTTCACCATCACCTTCCCTAGTTTTTCATCATTTTTCATAGAAATTATCCCAAGCACATTGAGTGAATCTAGCCATATATTATCTTGGATATTGTCTCCTGAGTGATCCTAGATGTTCTCCCACTCCATTCCACCCATCGCACACCTTTTCTAATCCTCCCATCACCTCCAAAACCTCACATTTAGCTCTTGGTTGTATCCTGTAGGTTTCTTGTAACTCCTACTGGATCATCTTATAGGTTTCCCGTACATCCTGTAGGTTTTCCTGAAATGGCCTGTTTTGAGGCCGAATTCATGGAAAACCTCTAGGAAGTCACCAAAATCCTCCCAGGGGTCCTCCACACCACCCAACCATTTCATAATCCTTCAATCCATCCTCAAACACCCTTAATTCACCTCCCACATCCACAAAAAGAATTAGTTGCATACTTGATTTTTCATAAAAAGACAAAAAAAGAAAAAATAGATTTAGTTCAGTCTCTTTACTTGCACATTAGTGTTGTTTGATGCTTCTTACTTCTACAACTTATATAGTAGCATTTGTTTCATGTTGATTTAGCATTTTTGCCTACCATAGGTTCATAAATGGTTAATTAGGGAATGGTGTGATTTAGCATTACATGTCGACCTTCTCCATTATTGCAGTAGAGTGACTCTCTTAGAAGTATATTTACCTTTATTCCGTCAAAGAATCAAGATTCTTCTAACTCCATAGAAGTCTGGTTTGGAATCCTAGTGGTCTCTCACCAGCTAAACAATGACAACAGGCAGGACCATCACTTTTACTTGTGCATACAACATTGTCACCTCCAAGTTTGTACGAACCCCGGGTCAATAAGTAAAGTTGGTAGCCCAGGATTTGTAGCATCATTGCTGCAATAGTGGTGCTCATCAATTGCAAGGGCATTCTTAAGTTCAAAAGGCATAACGAGATACTGAAAATAGCTCCATTCAGTCATGAAGGTGGTCTTACTTTGATCCTCCGGCGTGATCTTGATCTGATGATACCCTGATAACCCATTAGTAAATGAATAGGCATCTTGAACTCCAACATTTTCCAGTACTTCATCTATGAATGGCATAGGAAATGGATCGTGGACACAAGCGTCATTCAACTTCCTTAAGTCTACGTATATCTGAATCTCACCCTGCATATTATTTTCCTGAACCACCATGGGACTAACTGTTAGGTCCCTATAATACTAGTGATTACCCCATTACTATTGTAGTTGTATCCTTTATTAATATTGTTGTGCCCCTATTGTCCCCATATTGTTATTATTGTGCCCATAGAATCCCTCTATTGTTATTTTGTGCCTTTATATTATTATTGTTAGGTCGGCTTGGTTATATTGTGACTCCTTAGACTCCTATATATAGAAAGGAGGTTTTGTCATTTGAATCATCCAAGAATGTTCATTTATGTAATGTAGAGGTTTCCCCCTCGAAGAGGCTGAATTCTAAGGCGTTAATCTATCTTTTCTATCTTTTTGTGAGTTGGTTTCATAACATTTGGTATCAGAACTTTGAATTCTAGGGCTTCGCTGCTCCAAACAGGTCATCATGGAATTTATGCTATAACTTTTTTCCTGTGATGTTTAAGATGCTACAAAAAAAACCCATTTGATAAGAAATCGCGTTGAACCTTGGATCCAAATTTTAGAGCTTTTCGTGCAATATTTGCGGAGATATGATCTGAGGAATTCGGTCTTTTTGCAGACTCCTTAATTACATTCCAAACAGGTGACCTAGGGAAATAGTAATAAATTTTGTTTTGAGCATCAGATTGAAATTTCATAAGAAGTTACAGAAATAGGACGGACTGTAGTTTCCTGTGTACATTTTTTAGATCCTAAGGTCGAAACAGTGACACGTGTCACTTCATACAAGTTTGCTCTTCTGAAAAGGTATATAATCAGGTAATTTTGGGAGATTGTGCATAACTCTTTCTTGGAGAATCTAAATTCGATTAAACTAGTGGCATTGGAAAGAGGATGCAGAGGGTTACCACAAGTCACAATTTCAGAACTGGATGATCTGAAATTACAGAGAGACATCAGAGGCAATACCGAGCTCCTACAAAGTGAAAAAAGGTGTGTAGATTTTTTAAAATTTTTGCTTAAGCTTGGTTTGAAAAATTATTTTGAAGGAATTCAAAGGGCATAATATAGCATTATTATTGGTAACTAATGCCCTGAGGAAATAAAATGCAAACACCTAGTAAGCAACCTGAAAGCTCTAGCATGACTTATGAAGAAGAGGAAAAAATGCAACATGATATATCAAAATTATGAGACCAAGAGCAACAAATGTCACTCGCACAAAAAGTAACAGAATCTAAGATGGATGGTTTAAAGAAAGATGTCGAAGCTAAGATGAATGATGTGGAAGCTAAGATGGATGATTTGAAGATAGATTTGAAGACAGGCATGGCATATTTGAAGACAGATTTGACAAATTTTCTACAAGAAATACTTACTAATGGTGAAAGGATAGTAAAGGAAACTCGTGATGAGAAAAAAAAATGTTAATCATGATTTCATAGACTCTAACGTTGGATCTAAGAACCACCATATTCCAAAAATCGATATGAGGAAGTTTGATGGCAAGGATCCCACAACATGGATACCATAGATGGAGCAATTTTTCGATCTCAATAATGTGCAAAACACACAAAAGGTATATATTACCACTTTATATTTGGAACCAAATCAGTTTGTATGGTATCAATGGCTTTCCTCTCATAAACAAATTGTCACTTGGGCAATTTTTACAGAAGAATTGACAACACATTATGAGGATACAAAAAGAAACACTTTTTCTAGCCAACTAATAAGTCTCAAACAAAAGGGTTCAATGATGGATCACATTGAGGACTTCCAAAAATTGAACATAAGGGTAAAAGATATTATAGAAGAGCATAGGATTGATGTGTTCATAGGGACTTTAAAGGATAATATCCAACATGATTTTTGCCTTTGGGAACCTGATTCATTGGAGAAGGCATTCAAGTTAGCAAGAAAAATGGAAAGAAAAATTATGGTAACCAGGAAGCCTACAACTCACAACTATACAGATGGAAGTGTTGTTGCCCCTAGCCTTCCACAACCTATAAGGTTGACACCACAACAATTGGAAGAAAAAATAGCAAAAGGGCTTTGTTACAGTTGTGAT
>APFE030896805.1:202197-242047 GCA_000404065.3 Pinus taeda | reverse complement strand
GGGGTTTCTTTATAGTAGATTTTGAAAATCCTGAAAGAAGACAATGTATTCTAGATTTCGGCCCTTGGTTTTGGGAAAACTCATGCCTATTCATGAAGCCATGGAACCCATCATTCGATCCCTCAACAACAGTCATAACCTCAACACCAGTTTGGGTGAGATTGCCAAGCCTACCCTTGCATCTCTGGAATCTCTCCTTGCTAAAAGCCATTGGAAATGCAATTGGGGAATTTTACTACAGGTGCCCAGAATCAGAGGGATATACCAGAACCACCTATGCACACATTTGTGTGGTAATGGACTTCAACGCCGGATTCCCAACTGAAATAAACCTAACAAGTAAGGACTATGTGTGGAACCAGAAACTCGATTATGAAAGTGTTCTCTTCTAATGTCGATCCTGCGTTGAAACAGACCATCTAGCGAAAAATTGCCCAAAAGCCTCCCAGAAAAATTATGTTAAAAAAAACCACCACAGATCTACATGGTGGGAAGGAGCACAAAAAGAACACTACACTGTCATCAAAGAAGAATACTCTATAGAAAACTCTGAATCACAAGAAATCGGGTAAGAAAGAAACAACTCTCAAGACAACTCCTCAAGCATTAACATATATGAGGATTCGAATACTGCACAAAATAAATCTTCATTTAACAGCAAAGCAGATCTCCTAGACCAAACTTCTTCTCCAACTATCTTCAAAAGGACGAACACAATAGATTGCAAAGCTAAGACACCAATGTCCCAAGAACCAGAAGAGATGAAGGAGATGCAAGATAAAGGATGCTGGAAGACTGTAGAGAAAAAAAAAGAAATCTACAACACCATTCTCGCCAAGAAAAACGAGGAGCCAGACAATTAATAACTAAGAAATTATAGGTCTGATAAACCAATTTGGTCTCAGTGGACGTTAACCACCACCATCATCATCATCATTAAAATGATCTTTGAAATGGTCATAATATATTTCTGCATATTTGAAATAATTAGAAGATAAATGTCTTTTGAGTTGGTTAAATAGTATGAGTAGTGATAAGATTGGTGGTGCAAATGTGTGATCTTACTAAGTGTTGGATAATAATAAGGGCCCTCTTGAATAGGCCACAACTATGGGTATACTACCTCGAACTGAGTTTGTGAGTTAATGTTCAGGAAAACATTAAACACCCTCCTTCGTGCATGAACCCTCTAGATCTAATGACAGAAGGCGACGTTGAATAACAGGTCATTCTCTTGGCCTTTAAGGAAGGTTTTTGGTTCATTGATTCAAGAGTTGGCTTCATTCCATTGTAGGGAGATCATCATCAAGAGGGTGTCAATCAAAGGAAGCATAAATGATGTAAGGTCATTGGAAGTTGAGAAAGGGACATGTTCTTAATTGTGGGGAAATGTATTGCAATCAACCAAATCCTTGACCTTTCATGATGCACTTTGGTGAAGAATTTTATTGGTAAGAGGGTATAGGCGGACTACCTTTTGAGATAGATAAAGTAGAACTTGGGTCTGGGTTTAATCTATACACTAGCAACTCGCTTATTAGTAAGAGGTTGCAATGGTTGTCTTTCGCAAGGAAGAAGATACGATTTCTATATTAAAAAAAGTTTGGTTTATGGATATGACTTACTTGTTTATAAAACCATGCCACCCTCATTTTGATGTTAGGGCGAGACCATGTTAGGCACCCTAGTGTCAATGCAACTTTTAGGGATCCCCTAGAATTCTAGACTATTTAGGCTTTGTGCATGATTGACAACCAAGCAGGAAGAACTATTCTCATAGATAATAGCTTCTTCTATAAAAGATAGAGATCAATTGCGAGGATATTAGTTGATACAGATCAATTGTAAGGATATTAGTTGATCTTGATGTAAGTAGATGCCTTTTTGAGATAATTGAATTGGTTATTAAAAAGAATGCATATTTCTTTTACATACTCTTTCCAAACTCCACATATATTGACACATTTGTTAAGTTGTACATGGTGACCATACTGGTTGATCCTTCATTTTTCCAATGTAAATATGACTTATAACCTTGTTCAATTAACCAAAAAGTATTTATGTTACAAAAATAATTTTAAATTTATTTGACTTATTAAAATGAATTTACCAAATAATTTTGAAAAATAAATCTCAATATTAATAACTTAATTTATCAAAAATAAATTGATTTTTTTGTTATCTCGATGTAACACATCAAAAACTACGAAAAAGATGGGTAGTGTTTATCAAAATGATATGAAAAATATATCATCTATCAAAATATTTCTAAGGCTTTAGTATATTCTTTTTACACAATGAAATGTTTGTCAAATTTTTTCATTTAAAATGCTTAAGACATAACAATCTACACTGCTAAGAATGGCAAAACTTGTATAAGCAACAATGCTAAAGATGACAAAAATTTTACAAACAACACTCATCTACAATGCTAAGGATGGCAAAACTTGTACTAGCAACACTCATAATATATTACAATCCAACATCATTTGCATATTTAAAACTCTATATGTGATCTGAATGGTGAGAGAAGGGAGGTTAGATAACACAAAAAAGAGAGATAACAAGACATATAAGAAAGATATCACGCTATGTTTCGTGGTAACAGAAATCACCATTCTATAAATTGTGCCCGTATTCTGGGACGAGTGTGCTGGATTTGAACCTGTCACCACAAGTATTACAGAGCATTTTCAACCCTAAGGGTCCAGCTATGCACTAAGAGGTCTTCTATACATAGCAATGGTGTTGGATTGTTGAAAGACCAGACAATTGAAAGACTAGACGTGGCCACTAGTGCGAGACCTGTGAGCAAATCCCAAGCCCTCGCAGACAATTTTAAAATGAAGAATATGCAAGTGAGGGGCGATAAGTAAAAGAGAAGCCCTCATAGGCTTTAACCAATCATTTTTTTTTTCCACGTTATTGTTTTGTATCTCTCTCTTTTGTTGCCGCAGTGGATGAGCCAAGTTTGTGTCACAGTGGTTTCATCTGGTGACTCCATTTCGTCCAAACCCCAATTTCCATGGTGTCGTAACCCACTCTAATCACTAATCTGGATGGTAAGAGGAGGGAGGCTAGATATCATAACAAAGAAGAGAACAAAGAAATATGATAAAAACTCAATTATTATAGAGAAGAAGAATTTGTCTTTTTTAAGGTGAATCTTATTATCTTATTATTATTTATAGTTTTTTCGTGCCTTTTTGAGTTACATCATTCAATGTTATGGGTAAATACTAAGGGTGGGTTTTCGGGTAAATACCAAGGGTGGGTGTTTGGTGTTTTTTTGAGTTACATCATTTAATACTATGGGTAAAATATTATGGGTATCCACCATGGGTGAGTACCATTTTTTAGTCAAATCAATATAAAAGAGTACTACTTCTAAAATGATAGTATAGAAATATACATTTAATGCATGTTCAAAATCTTGAATCCAAAGGTTTCTCATTTTGGAAATCTCATTTTTCTTCTAATTATAGATTTGGGCTATCAAAGAACAAAACTACAAAGTCAACCTAATCTCATCTTGGTTGTAGATAACCCAATTACAAAGTCAATAATTGATTTTGTGGTTGAGCCTTCTGATGAACCTTAATCCACAATCAATAAATGATGGTTATTGCAGAAAATAGAATAGAAAAATATAAGAGTACCTTAAAGCATAAGTTAAAGAAGAGGCTACCACTAGCTTCTAAACTTCAAGTTAACATGTCCACCATAGTTGTTGTGAACTTACATTTCATCCGAGAATGAATGAATATCTCTTACCCTGCCCCCCTCACCCCCACCCCCACACATGTATGCTTATTATGTTAATTGATCCTTTTATTCGTGAACCATCCAAAACAAGCACTTCTCATATCTTGGAACAATTCAATATAACCACACTAACCACTTCTAATCCCTTACCCTCCACCCTAATCACTTTTGGCCCCTTGCCCTCCACCCCAGTTACTTTATCATTAAGTAATGTAACATGTTTCACCTAGAGTCCTTTTAAAACAAGATTATGGATAGAACTTGATACTTTATTTCAGAATGATGTTCTTTAATTTCTTGTTATGTTGGAATTATTACATAGGTTTATGATTTAACATTGTGATAAATTGAGTGACGCTAGATTTAATTAGTAAAATCAACAAAATTTATGTTACTCACATGGAGAAATATTTGTTGGTGAAGTCTAATTGTTCTATGTTTTTGCTTCTATTTCTAGGTGAGATTTTCATTTTTCGTTACTTGGAATACACTTTTGAATGCATACATGAATTCAAAGCCTTGAGAAACCCTATGGGACTCAATTTATATACATTTAACTACTCAACTCTACCATTCCAACAATTTTTGGTCAGATTTCAAGCAAAACATATAAGAAAATATGCAAAAAAAGGAAAAAAAAATTGTAGAACAACTTGCTATTCTTAAAATAACAATTATGATATTATTACCAATATCAAACATCCAGGACTAATGATCCCTTTTATTCCAACCTACATTAAATTCCTTCATATTCTCTCTCATTTATTATTTATAATTCTCATAAATTAGACCAAAAATTCTAATTAATTTTATGTTAAATTTTAAATAAATAAATCACAATATAATATAAAAATGTAGAATTTCCATACATTTAAATTTCTAATTTAAGTACAATACCAGAAATAAAATTTAATTAAAAAAAACCAAATTTTAAGTGTGAAAGCTAATAAATACATGAAATGGTCATTTTCTAAGCATTTTTTTTCTCGTCAATTTTACTCAAAATATGGTAAAGATTTTTAAGAATCATATGTTTACGTTGTTCAATGTATAAAATTTGAGTGACTTAAAAGGTTTTTTTAGGGTGATGAATCCATTTATGCATTCAAAAGTGCATTTTAAATAATAAGAAATCACATTCTTGCTTGAAATCGTATTCACAAATTCCAACCAAAAAAGTCATTTCATCTATTAGTTAGACTGCATATTTTTCAAGTTCGTCATGCCTCATAATATGGATGGAAAGAAGACAATAAACTAAGCAGTATGTCTACTTGTTTAGGTTTTGGAGCTATTCTACGCATTTTTTCCAGTCGAATTTGCTCGAAATCTGGCAGGGATTTATTGGAATCACAAGTTTAAGGTTTGAATTCTCCACAAACTGAGAGCTCCAAGGGTTTTTCAAGATGATGAACTCGTTGATGCATTCAAAAATGCATTTTAAATAACAAAAAATCACGATCTTATAAAAAAATTGTTTCACTAGATTCTCATCAGAAACTCCAAAACGTTGAACATTTGGACAATGCCTATTAAATGCATGATTAAAAAATATATATAATGTATTAAAAGATTGTGGATGCTCCATTTTGAAATGACAGTGTAACTAATAGATGAAATGGTTTCTTTTGCCAGAATTTAGCAATACAATTTTAAGCAAGATTGTGATTTTTTGTTATTTAAAATTCACTTTTAAATGCATAAATGGATTCAACACCCTAAAAAACCTTGAGACACTAAAACTTCATATATTAAACAAATTATGATTCTAAAAAATCTCTATAGGATTTCGGGCAAAGTTGACGAGAAAAAGTGTTCGGAAAAAAAACCATTTTGTCTATTACTTAGACTAAATATTTTGAAATTATCTTTTGTTAGATATTCAATTTTTTCTTAAAAAATTTAAATAAATTTATAAAACAAAAGTTTAGCTTATTAATTAGCAATTAAATGTAAATGTTCTTGAAAAATATATTCAAAAGAGTTTATGAATTAACTTTTATTAAATACTTAATCGTTTTTAACTAACATTTAACATCTTAGGAATAAGAAGAGCAATGCTGATTGAAATTAGGGTTTTTCTGTTCGTTTTTACAAGCCTAAATGTAATAGCTTCAGGTTGATTTTCCATGTAAATAAAATAAGATCAAGGTCATGGGACACATATTCCAAGCTGAATGGTGGGAAAAAATTATAATAGGAATCACTTGTGGTTTATTAATGGCTAAGGAAATTGGCAAAGGTAAAGAGTCAATAAGTGGCATTGAATTAAGGAAACAAAGGCAAATAGGAGAAAATGAAGGTGAAGCGACACAAATATTCATGCAACAGAAATTAGAGAGAAAAGGAAGGAAAACGAAAAAAAAAATGAGACATCAATGATAAAAAGGCATTAGAGAAACAATTCACAACTTTTTGTTAGTTTTGGCTTCAGATCAATTTTAGAAAGAGAGAGAGAGAGCTCCAAGAGGAGAGAAAAGGAAAGCAAAGGAAAAACAAATGAAAGGAAAGGGAAAGGAAATGAAAGCAAGGGAGAGAAAGGATAAAGTTGGATCAATATCTACAATAGGAAGATTTTGCAGGTAACAAGTTGCATCTATAATTTCCTTGTTGGGATGTGAATGCATGGTAAATGCATTTGATTATTTGGTTGATTTGTTGTCATAGGAGTGGGTTTTTCTTGGATTGACAACATCTTTAGCCTTGCCTATCCATTTCCTAGATAGCCATGGTGTGATGGGATTAATTCTTGGATGAGATTTGGATTGCTGGAAAACTTTGGATCCGGTGGAGGTGGTCTCAGGAAAATCCCAATGGTTGGGGTTGTAAATGGTTTTCTCCGGGAAGCCCTCAATAGGTGGGTGGAGACAAGAAAATTCCTCTAGGTATGGTGAAGGAACTTTGAGGCATCCAAGCTTGTTTCAGTTTTGTGATCTCGGGACCGGTATAGGTGAGATCACGATAGCTTGAGGGTGGCGGTGGTTTAACCTATGGATTCCATGTTTGGTTATGTATTGGTTTATCCCATGAGATCCCACATTCATGCTTGGAATATGACACAAGGGTAAATGTGATTGTTATGCATTTATGTCAGTTATCTATGTGTTTACTATGCATGCATTGTTACATTTATGGATACGATATTCATGTATGAGAATGTATACTTGTGATATTGTATCATGCTAATCTAGATTGACTTGTGCAGATGTGATAGCGTCCCCTGAGATACATTGAGGTATGATTTTGATTATGTCTTCTATTTTTTTTTATCTAACATGGCATATTTGAAGGAAATAGAAGATTAGAGATGAAGAGAAGAATGGCGGACTATAGTTCACATAATTCCCCTTACTGGCTTGATGTGAATTCAATGGAATGGGAAAAGTTAGTTGATAAACAAGGAGAAGAGTATTGTCTTGATATAGTAGATACATTGATGAGTTTGATGACAAAGATTAGAAGTTGTAAAGAAACTAATAACAGGTTGATTGGGGCATAGGAAAGAATTGCAAGAGATCAAGAAAAGCAAGCCAAAGTCTGTGCAGTGATTCTTCAAATCCCTTTATAGTTGCAGAAGAAGGGACAAATGGGGATCAACCATGAAGATAGACAAGAGGAGAAGACTAATGGGGTAAATGGCAGTAGGTCTCAGAGGAGATACAGGTTGGACATGGAGGATATAGTGAAGAGTGGAAAACTCTTGGATACATTTGACAAGAGGGTTGGTACGTATGGGTTTTATTCTAGTTCTTCTTCTAGGAGACATCATCACCATCGCCACCAACACCATAGGAGGAGTGAGTACTTGTTAGTAGATTTCAAGAAAGAAAAGCCTCCTACTTTTGATGGAGAGATGAATAAATCAAGAGATGTAAAAGCATGACTGCTTGGGATGAGGAAGTTCTTTAGATTGCATGACTACTTAGAGAACATGAAAGCTAAGATAACCACCTTCAGTCTCAAAGGAAAAGTAGATATATGGTGGGAAGATATGAAGAATGTCAAAGGCATTAGAGAAGAAAAGCTAACATGGGATTAGTTTAAAAGACTCTTAAGAAGAAAATACCTATCTAAGAGGTTCCATGATAGATGAAGAATATACAACCAAATTTTTGGATTTGTTGAGGTATGTGGCTTATCTCAAGGATGAAAAATCAAAGATTCAAAGGTTCATTAGTGGGTTTCCAATAGAATTCAAAGACCAAATTGAGTTTTATGAGCCTCAATCATTGGAGGAAGCTGAAGCATTGTTATCAGCAGTCAAAGAGCAAGCCTGAGTTCAAGCGTGATTGGAAAGGGAATGAGAAGACTAAAGGAAAATGGCCTAAGAAGTGTGGAAGATCTTAAGATGTAGGTGAGAAAGAAAATGTGGAAACTTATAAGAAGTTTAATGTAGCTGAGAAATGACATGGGTCTCATCCTAGAGAGCAACATAATAAAGGTAATAGTAGGGAACCATTGGAGTGTTGGATTTGTGGTAAAGACCATTGCAAGAAGGATTGTCCATTGTACCTGGGTGGCCTCAGATCTATAGTGCTAAGGAGGTGCAGACAATTGGGGATGTTGGTCAAAGCATTCCTTTGATCTATGCAACACTTGATAATAGGTAGGAAGATCATTAGGCATCCATTATTGAGATGGAAGGTAAGCTTTGTGATCGAGTTGTTTCCATTTCGATTGATCCCAGATTTAATTGTAGCTATGTTAGTCCTGAGCTGGTGGAACAATGTAGTTTGAGTAAAGAAATGCATGTAAAATCTTACTTGGTGCAGTTGACTACAAGGGCCAAGAGAAGAGTTCATCGTTGGGTTAAGTCTTGTGCATTTGAAGTTAATGACATGCCTACATCAGCGCATCTAATTGTGCTTCCTTTGGGTTCATATAGTATGCTTTTGGGCATGGATTGGTTGTTCATTCATAGGCCCAAGGTAGATTTCTATGTCAAGGCTATTGAGTGCCTAGATGATGGAGAAAATAGAATCTTGTAGGGTAAGAAGAAGCCTACATCAGTAAGAATGGTTATAGTTATGCAATCTAAGCACAACTACAAGAAAGTGTGTGTATTGTTTGCATTTCATGTTTCCAATGACAAAAGGAAAGAGGATGAGGATGATGAAATCCTGAAGAGGTATCTTGTTTTTTAGTAATTCGGTGATGTGTCTCTTGTAGATATTCCAGAGTTACCACCTCATAGGGAAGTGGATATATTTATTGAGCTAGTACCATGAGCAGCACCAACATCTAAGGCACCTTACTAGATGAGTACTCTAGAGTTGGTGGAATTGAAGTTGTAGCTTAAGGAAATACTTAATATGGAATACATAAGACCAAGTGTGTCACTTTGTGGTGCACTAGTGTTGTTTGTAAAGAAGAAGGATGATACTCTTAGATTGCACATTGATTACACACAGTTGAACAAGGTGATGATCAAGAACATGTATCCATTGCCGTAGATTGATGATTTTTTTTATCAGCTGAAGGGGTAAAAAATGTCTTCAAATATTGATATGAGATCAGGATATCATTAAATGTGTATTAAAGAAGAAGACATCTACAATATTTCATTTCGTATAAGGTATGGGAACTATGATTTTATGGTGGTTCCTTTTGGTCTCACTAATGCTCTAGCCACTTTCATGTGTTTGATGAACAATGTGTTGTTACCTTTCCTAGATAAGTTTGTGATAGTGTTTATTGATTATATATTGATATAATACAATAATGAGGAGGAGCATGCAAAGCACCTGGCAACAATGTTGAGATTGTTGAGAGAGAATCTATTGTATGCCAAGCTCAGTAAGTGGAGTTTCTTTTAGTCTCAGATCCAGTACTTGGGACTTGTTTATAAGGAGGGGATAATAGTGGATTCATAAAATATTAAATCTATCATGGAGTGTCCAATTCCTAGGAATGTGGATGAGGTCAGATCGTTCATGGCAATAGTATTTTATTACAGGTGGTTTATTAAGAACTTCTCAAGAATTGGCTATCCTATTACATCTTTACAAAGGAAAGGAAACAAGTTTGAATGGGTAGAGGAGTGTGAAACTAGTTTTGAGAAATTGAAGCATTTTCTTACAAATGCTCCAATCTTGAGGATTGCAGGTCCCGATAAGGAATTTGTAGTTTGTACAAATTATTGCAAGAAAGGTCTTGGTGGAGTCTTGGTGTAGGAAGGGAAGGAAGTATGCTATGAGTCAAGGAAGTTGAATAAGCATGAGCATAACTAAGTGATTCATGATCTTCCGCCGGAAACGATCATTCATGCATTGAAGATGTGGATGCATTATCTCCTTGGAAAGAGGTTCATCTTGATGAGTGATCATTATGGATTGAGGTACTTGTTTGACCAACCCAAAATGAATGCAAGGAAATCAATACGGTTGGCTACTCTAAATAAGGAGAACAGAGTTGCAGATGCTCTAAGTAGGAGATTGCAGGTGAATCATATTTCAACTATGAGCTCTTATGGGACAAATTTACAAGAGCAGATCTTACATGTCGGGAAACATGATGAGAAGTACCAACAACTAAGGAGAGGTTACAACAACAAGGTGAGGGTTGTAGAGATGAGGAGTGTCACCTCAAGACAGATGGCTTGGTCAATTTCAGGAACATGATTTATGTGCTAGATAGCAGTGAGTTGAACAAGCTCGTCTTGAGGGAATTTCATGTCAGGCCATCTGGAATACCAAAAGGCTTTGATAGATGTCAAGAAATTCTATGATTGGCTGAATTTGAAGAAATAGGTGACCGAGTTTGTTGCAAAGTGTTTGGACTATCAACAGCTGAAAGCTAAGTGTAAGCACCCATCTCTTTTATTGCAACCTATTATGATGCCATAAGGGAAATGGGAGGTCATTTCCGTGGACTTCATTATAGGTTTTCTGAGGAAATCGAATTTTCATAATTCCATCATTGTTGTGGTTGACAGGTTGAGAAAGGTAACTCACTTCATTGCAGTAAAGTCTACTAATTCAGCTAGTGAGGTAGCTTAGATCTTCACGAGAGAGATAATGATATTTAATGGTGTTCCCAAGAATATCATATCATATAGAGATGCCAAGTTCACTTCCAACTTGTGGAAGGAGTTGTTTGTAGGCTTAGGGACAAAGTTATCTTTCATTATAGCTTATCATCCATAGAAAGATGGACATACAGGGAGGGTTAACAAGATTCTGGAGGATATGTTGAGGATGTATGTCATGAAAAAAAATGAGACATCAATGATAAAAAGGCATCGGAGTAACAATTCACAACTTTTTGTTAGTTTTAGCTTCATATCAATTTTAGAAAGAGATAAAGAGCTCTAAGAGGAAAAAAAAGGACAAGAAAAATAAAGAAAAGGGAAAGCAAAGGAAAACAACGAGGAGCAAGGACAAAGTTGGATCAACATCAACAACAAGAATATTTTGCAAGTAATAGCTTGCATGTGTAATTTCCTTGTTGGAATATGAATGCATGATACATGCATTTGATTATTTGGTTCATTTATTGTCATTGACATGGGTTTTTCATAGATTGATAGTGGCTTCATCCTTGCCTTTCCATTTCCTAGATATCTATGGTGTGATGGGATTAATTCTTCATTGATCTTTGGATCGCCGAAAGGTTTTGGATCCGGTGGAGGTGGTCTCAAGAAAATCCCTAGGGTTGGGGGTGGGGATAGTTTTCTTTAAGAAGCCCTCGACAAGTGAGTGGAGATAGGAAAATTCCTCTTAGTATGGTGAAGGAATTCTGAGGCATCCAACCTTGTTTTGGTTTTATGATTTTGAGACCAATTTAGGTGAGATCATGATTGATTGAGGGTGGAAGTGGCTTAACCTCTGGCTACCATGTTTGTATGTCTTAGTTTATCACATGAGATCCTAGATTCCTGCTTGGAATATGGCATGGGGGTGATTGGCTAAAAGAGAGATTTGGTTCAGCCCAATCTATGCTTGAGAGATACTTTGAAGTCCCTTACTTGGTTGGCTTTTGCATATGTTAATATGAGCTATTTTCCTATTGTGATCAATGAGCATATGTAATAGTTATGATGTTGATCTTATGGCCGATTTGTCATGGCTTCTATTATGGTTATATGATGGCTATATGTATGATTATATGATGTGCTATTACTATGGATCTTGTTCATGATTCAATAAGTTATTGAATGGTTGATGAATGCATGGGCTAACAAGTGTTATTACAGGTACTCGAGAGGGAATTGAAGTTTCTTGATGATTCTCTAATGAAGTTTAGAAGTTTATGATCAGATATGCATTCATCACCTATATCTTCTACCTTTATCATATGTTTGATGAAATGTATATCATGTATTAGGCATGTTTTGTGTAAGATATAGTCCTAGTATCAATTGTTTAGACTTGTCATCATCTTTAACCTAATTCTGGAAAGTTATGGGTGGTTTTGGGCAGTGGCCTGTAGGCCAACCCTGAAAAATTGGCACTGATCTCATAACCACATGCTTAAAACTGGAATATTTTGGTCATAATCACATGCAATAAGGCTTATGGGTGCGATTGGAGCCTCATAACCACATGCAAAAAGTGTCATGGGTGCGGTTGGGGTGTTAAGCTTGAGAAAAAGAAGTTCTAGCTCAAGTAGTGATCACCAGGGGTGGTTGTCAGATACTTGGGTGATTTATGGTCCCTAAGGAATAGCAGTATGTGTCCGATTAGTAGGCCCCACTTCCATAAATGGAACTTGGAATTCGTGCCATATCATAGTGACACTCAGGTCATGTTTACCCTGGAGAGCTTGTAAAAGTGGGTATGTGTGGGAAGAGGCGTTACACTGAAGTTGTTGCCATGTATGTGGCTTCCCTGATCGCTGGCTCCATCTTTGTTCCTAGTTTCAATGTCTATTCTCATGTCCACTGCGAGGACTATGGTTAGATTTCAAGCAAAACTTATAAGAAAATATGCAAAAAAGGAAAAAATTTGTAGAACATCTAAATTACTCTATATTTCTTTGCATAGATGTAATACAACTTGCTATTCTTAAAATAACAATTATGATATTATTACCAATATCAAACATCAAGGAGTAATGATCCCTTTTATTCCAACCTACATTAAATTCCTTCATATTATCTCTCTCATTTATTATTTATAATTCTCATAAAATTAGACCAAAAATTCTAATTATTTATTTTAAATTTTAAATAAATAAATCACAATATAATATAAAAATGTAGAATTTCCATACATTTAAATTTCTATTTTAAGTACAATACCAGAAATAAAATTTAATTTAAAAAAAACCAAATTTTAAGTGTGAAAACTAATAAATACATGAAATGGTCATTTTCTAAGCATTTTTTTCTCGTCAATTTTGCTCAAAATATGGTAAATATTTTTAAGAATCATAAGTTTACATTGTTCAATGTATAAAATTTGAGTGCCTTAAAAGGTTTTTTTAGGGTGATGAATCCATTTATGCATTCAAAAGCGCATTTTAAATAATAAGAAATCACATTCTTGCTTGAAATCGTATTCATAGATTCCAACCAAAAAAGTCATTTCATCTATTAGTTAAACTGCATATTTTTCAAGTTCATCATGCCTCATAATATGGATGGAAAGAAGAAAATAAACTAAGCAGTAGTCTACTTGTTTAGGTTTTGGAGCTTTTCTACGCATTTTTTCCAGTCAAATTTGCTCAAAATCTGGCAGGGATTTATTGGAATCACAAGTTTAAGGTTTGAATTCTCCACAATCTGAGAGCTCCAAGGGTTTTTTAGGATGATGAACTCATTGATGCATTCAAAAATGCATTTTAAATAACAAAAATTCACGATCTTATAAAAAATTGTTTCACTAGATTCTCATCAGAAACTCCAAAATGTTGAACACTTGGACAATGCCTATTAAATGCATGATTAAAAAAATATATAAAATGTATTAAAAGATTGTGGATGCTCCATTTTGAAATGATAGTGTAACTAATAGATGAAATGGTTTCTTTTGCCAAAATTTAGCAATACAATTTCAAGCAAGATTGTGATTTTTCGTTGTTTAAAATTCACTTTTAAATGCATAAATGGATTCAACACCCTAAAAAAACTTGAGACACTCAAACTTCATATATTAAACAAATTATGATTCTAAAAAATCTCTACAGGATTTTGGACAAAGTTGACTAGAAAAAGTGTTCGGAAAAAAACCATTTTGTCTATTACTTAGACTAAATATTTTGAAATTATCTTTTGTTAGATATTCAATTTTTTCTTAAAAAATTAAAATAAATCTATAAAACAAAAGTTTAGCTTATTAATTAGCAATTAACTGTAAACGTTCTTGAAAAATATATTCAAAAGAGTTGATGGATTAACTTTTATTAAATACTTAATCGTTTTTAACTAACATTTAATATCTTAGGAATATGAAGAGCAATTGTGACTGAAATTCGGGTTTTTTTGTTCGTTTTTTACAAGTCTAAATGTAATAGCTTCAGGTTGATTTTCCATGTAAATAAAATAAGATCAAGGTCATGGGACACATATTCCTAGCTAAATGGTGGGGAAAAATTATAGTAGGAATCACTTGTGGTTTATTAATGGCTAAGGAAATTGGCAAAGGTAAAGCAATAAGTGGCATTGAATTAAGGAAACAAAGGAAAATAGGAAAAAATGAAGGTGAAGCGACACAAATATGCATGCAATAGAAATTAGAGAGAAATGGAAGGAAAATGAAAAAAAAAATGAGACATCAATGATAAAAAGGCATTAGAGAAACAATTCAAAACATTTTGTCAGTTTTGGCTTCATATCAATTTCAGAAAGACAAAGATAGCTCCAAGAGGAGAGAAAAGGAAAGAAAAGGAAAAACAAATGAAAGGAAAGGGAAAGGAAATGAAAGCAAGGGAGAGAAAGGATAAAGTTGGATCAATATCTATGATAGGAAGATTTTGCAGGTAACAAGTTGCATCTATAATTTCCTTGTTGGGATGTGAATGCATGGTAAATGCATTTGATTATTTGGTTGATTTGTTGTCATAGGAATGGGTTTTTCTTGGATTGACAACATCTTTAGCCTTGCCTATCCATTTCCTAGATAGCCATGGTGTGATGGGATTAATTCTTGGTTGAGCTTTGGATTGCTAGAAAACTTTGGATCCGGTGGAGGTGGTCTCAGGAAAATCCCAATGGTTGGGGTTGTAAATGGTTTTGTCCGGGAAGCCCTCAATAGGTGGGTGGAGACAAGAAAATTCCTCTAGGTATGGTGAAGGAATTTTGAGGCATCCAAGCTTGTTTCATTTTTGTGATCTCGGGACCAGTTTAGGTGAGATCACGATAGCTTGAGGGTGGCGGTGGTTTGACCTATGGATTCCATGTTTGGTTATGTATTGGTTTATCCCATGAGATCCCACATTCATGCTTGGAATATGAAACAAGGGTAAATGTGATTGTTATGCATTTATGTCAGTTATCTATGTGTTTACTATGCATGCATTATTACGTTTATGGATATGATATTCATGTATGAGCATGTATACTTGTGATATTGTATCATGCTAATCTTGATTGACTTGTGGAGATGTGATAGCCTCCCCTGAGATACATTGAGGTATGATTTTGATTATGTCTTCTGTTTTTTTTTTATTATCTAACATGGCATATTTGTAGGAAATAGAAGATTAGAGATGAAGAGAAGAATGGCAGACTATAGTTCACATAATTCCCCTTACTGGCCTGATGTGAATTCAATGGAATGGGAAAAGTTAGTTGAGAAACAATGAGAAGAGTAGTGTCCTAATATAGTAGATACATTGATGAGTTTGACGGCAGAGATTAGAAGTTGTAAAGAAACTAATAACAGGTTGATTGGGCCATAGGAAAGAATTGCAAGAGATCAAGAAAAGCATGCCAAAGTCAATGCAGTGATTCTTCAAAGCCTTTTATAGTTGCAGAAGAAGGGAAAAATGGGGATCAACCATGAAGATAGACAAGAGGAGAAGACTAATGGGGCAAATGGCAGTAGGTCTTAGAGGAGATACAGGTTGAACATGGAGGATATAGTGAAGAGTGGAAAACTCTTGGATACATTTGACAAGAGGGTTGGTACGTACGGGTTTTATTCTAGTTCTTCTTCTGGGAGACATCATCACCATCGTCGCCAACACCATAGGAGGAGTGAGTACTTGTTAGTAGATTTCAAGAAAGAAAAGCCTCCTACTTTTGATGGAGAGATGAAGAAATCAGGAGATGTAAAAGCATGATTTCTTGGGATGTGGAAGTTCTTTAGATTGCATGACTACTTAGAGAACATGAAAGCTAAGATAACCACCTTCAGTCTAAAAGGAAAAGTAGATATATGGTGGGAAGATATTAAGAATGTCAAAGGCATTAGAGAAGAAAAGCTGACATGGGATTAGTTTAAAAGACTCTTAAGAAGAAAGTACCTATCTAAGAGGTATTATAATGGAAAGGCTAAGGAATTCTATGAGCTCATCATGGGTTCCATGATAGATGAAGAATATACAACCAAATTTTTGGATTTGTTGAGGTATGTGGCTTATCTCAAGGATGAAAAATTAAAGATTCAAAGGTTCATCAATGGGTTTCCAATAGAATTCAAAGACCAAATTGAGTTTGATGAGCCTCAATCATTGGAGGAAGCTATTAGGAAGCTGAAACATTGTTATCAATAGTCAAAGAGCAAGCCTGAGTTCAAGCATGACTGGAAAGGGAATGAGAAGACTAAAGGAAAATTGCCTAAGAAGTGTGGAAGATCTTAAGATGCAGGTGAGAAAAAAAATGTGGAAACTTATAAGAAGTTTAATGTAGCTGAGAAATGACATGGGTCTCATCCTAGAGAGCAACAGAATAAAGGTAGCAGTAGGGAACCATTGGAGTGTTGGATTTGTGGTAAAGATCATCGCAAGAAGGTGCAGACAATTGGGGATGTTGGTCAGAGCATTCCTTTAATCTATGCAACACTTGATAATAGGTATGAAGATCATCAGGCATCCATTATTGAGATAGAAGGTAAGATTTTTGATTGAGTTGTTTCGATTTTGATTGATCCCAGATCTAATTGTAACTATGTTAGTCCCGAGCTGGTGGAACAATGTAGTTTGAGTAAAGAAATGCATGTAAAATCTTACTTGGTGTAGTTGGCTATAAGGGCCAAGTGAAGAGTTCATCGTTGGGTTAAGTCTTGTGCATTTGAAGTTAATGACATGCCTACATCAGCGCATATAATTGTGCTTCCTTTGGGTTCATATAGTATGCTTTTGGGCATGGATTGGTTTTTCATTCATAGGACCAAGGTAGATTTCTATGACAAGGCTATTGAGTGCCTAGATGATGATGGAGAAAACAGAATCTTGTAGGGTAAGAAGAAGCCTATATCAGTAAGAATGGTTATAGTTATGTAATCTAAGCACAACTACAGGAAAGGGTATGCATTGTTTGCAGTTCCTGTTTCCAGTGACAAAAGGAAAGAGGATGAGGATGATGAAATCCTGAAGAGGTATCTTGTTTTGTAGTAGTTCAGTGATGTGTTACCTACAGATATTCCAGAGTTACCACCTCATAGGGAAGTGGATATATTTATTGAGCTAGTACCATGAGAAGCACCAACATCTAAGGCACCTTACTAGATGAGTACTCCAGAGTTGGTGGAATTGAAGTTGTAGCTTAAGGAAATACTTAATATGGAATACATAAGGCCAAGTGTGTCGCCTTGGGGTGCACTAGTGTTGTTTGTAAAGAAGAAGGGCGATACTCTTAGATTTCACATTGATTACACGCAGTTGAACAAGGTGATGATCAAGAACATGTATCCATTGCCGCAGATTGATGATTTTTTTGATTAGCTGAAGGGGTAAAAAATGTCTTCAAATATTGATATGAGATCAGAGTATCATTAGGTGTGCATCAAAGAAGAAGACATCTACAATATTTCATTTCGTATAAGGTATGGGAACTATGATTTTGTGGTGGTTCCCTTTGGTCTCACTAATGCTCTAGCCACTTTCATGTGCTTGATGAACGATGTGTTGTTACCTTCCCTGGATAAGTTTGTGATAGTGTTTATTGATTATATATTGATATACTCCAATAATGAGGAGGAGCATGCAAAGCACCTAGTAGCAATGTTGAGATTGTTGAGAGAGAATCTGTTGTATGCCAAGCTCAGTAAGTGAAGTTTCTTTCAGTCACAGATTCAGTACTTGGGACTTGTTTATAAGGAGGGGATAATAGTGGATTCATAAAATATTAAATTTATCATGGAGTGTCCAACTCCTAGGAATGTGGATGAGATCAGACCGTTCATGGCAATAGTATTTTATTACGAGTATTTTATTGGGAACTTCTCAAGAATTGGCTATCCTATTACATCTTTACAAAGGAAAGGAAAGAAGTTTGAATGGGTAGAGGAGTGTGAAACTAGTTTTGAGAAATTGAAGCATTTTCTTACAAATGCTCCAATCTTGAGGATTGCAGGTCTCGATAAGGAATTTGTAGTTTGTACAAATTATTGCAAGAAAGGTATTGGTGGAGTCCTAATGTAAGAAGGGAAGGCAGTGTGCTATGAGTCAAGGAAGTTGAATGAGCATGAGCATAACTAAGTGATTCATGATCTTGATATGGCAACGATCATTCATGCATTGAAGATGTGGATGCATTATCTCCTTGGAAGGAGGTTCATCTTGATGAGCGATCATTGTGGACTAAGACACTTGTTTCACCAACCCAATCTGAATGCAAGGAAAGCAATACGGTTGGATACTCTCAGTGAGTTTGATTTTGAGATCATGTACATCAAGGGTAAGGAGAACAGAGTTGCAGATGCTCTCAGTAGGAGATTGTAGGTGAATCATATTTCAACTATGAGCTCTTATGGGACAAATTTACAAGAGCAGATCTTACATGTCGAGCAACATGATGAGAAGTACCAGCAACTAAGAAGAGGTTACAACAACAAGGTGAGGTGCTAGATAGAAGTGAGTTGAACAAGCTCATCTTGAGGGAGTTTCATGTCAAGCCATATTCAGGCCATCCGGCATACCAAAAGGCTTTGACAATTGTCAAAAAATTCTATCATTGGTTGAATTTGAAGAAATAGGTGGCCAAGTTTTTTGCAAAGTGTTTAGACTATCAACAGGTGAAAGCTAAGTGTAAGCACCCATCTCTTTTATTGCAACCTATTATGATGCCATAAGGGAAATGGGAGGTAATTTCCATGGAATTCATTATAGGTTTTCTGAGGAAATTGAAGTTGCATAATTCCATCATGGTTGTGGTTGACAGGTTGAGAAAGGTAACTCACTTCATTGCAGTAATGTCTACTAATTCAGCTAGTGAGGTAGCTCATATCTTCACGAGAGAGATAATGATATTTAATGGTGTTCCCAAGAATATCATATCACATAGAGATGCCAAGTTCACTTCCAACTTTTGGAAGAAGTTGTCTGTAGGCTTGGGGACAAAGTTAGCTTTCATTATAGCTTATCATCCATAGAAAGATGGACATACAGGGAGGGTTAATAGGATTCTTGAGGATATGTTGAGGATGTATGTCATGAAAGAAAAATGAGACATCAATGATAAAAATGCATCGAAGTAACAATTCACAACTTTTTGTTAGTTTTAGCTTCATATAAGAAAAGGACAAGAAAAATAAAGAAAAGGGAAAGCAAAGGAAAACAACGAGGAGCAAGGACAAAGTTGGATCAACATCTCCAACAAGAATATTTTGCAGGTAATAGCTTGCATGTGTAATTTCCTTGTTGGAATATGAATGCATGATACATGCATTTGATTATTTGGTTCATATATTGTCATTGACATGGGTTTTTTTATGGATTGATAGTGGCTTCATCCTTGCCTTTCCATTTCCTAGATATCTATGGTGTGTTGGGATTAATTCTTCATTGATCTTTGGATCTCCGAAAGGTTTTGGATCCGGTGGAGGTGGTCTCAAGAAAATCCCTAGGGTTGGGGGTGGGGATAGTTTTCTTTAAGAAGCCCTCGACAAGTGAGTGGAGATAGGAAAATTCCTCTTAGTATGGTGAAGGAATTCTGAGGCATCCAATCTTGTTTTGGTTTTATGATTTTGAGACCAATTTAGGTGAGATCATGATTGATTGAGGGTGGAAGTGGCTTAACCTCTGGCTACCATGTTTGTATGTCTTAGTTTATCACATGAGATCCTAGATTCCTGCTTGGAATATGGCATGGGGGTGATTGGCTAAAAGAGAGATTTGGTTCAACCCAATCTATGCTCGAGAGATACTTTGAAGTCCCTTACTTGGTTGGCTTTTGCATATGTTAATATGAGCTATTTTCCTATTGTGATCAATGAGCATATGTACTAGTTATGATGTTGATCTTATGGCCAATTTTTCATGGCTTCTATTATGGTTATATGATGGCTATATGTATGATTATATGATGTGCTATTATTATGGATCTTGTTCATGATTCAATAAGTTATTGAATGGTTGATGAATGCATGGGCTAACAAGTGTTATTACAGCTACTCGAGAGGGAATTGAACTTTCTTGATGATTCTCTAATGAAGTTTAGAAGTTTATGATCAGATATGCATTCATGACCTATATCTTCTACCTTTATCATATGTTTGATGAAATGTATATCATGTATTAGGCATGTTTTGGGTAAGATATATTCCTAGTATCAATTGTTTAGACTTGTCATCATCTTTAACCTAATTCTGGAAAGTTATGGGTGGTTTTGGGCAGTGGCTTGTAGGCCAACCCTGAAAAATTGGCACTGATCTCATAACCACATGCTTAAAACTGGAATATTTTAGTCATAATCACATACAATAAGGCTTATGGGTGTGATTGGAGCCTCATAACTGCATGCAAAATGGTCATGGGTGCGGTTGGCATGTTAAGCCTAAGAAAAAGAAGTTCTAGCTCAAGTAGTGATCACCAGGGGTGGTTGTCAGATACTTGGGTGATTTATGGTCCCTAAGGAATGACAGTGTGTTTCCAATTAGTAGGCCCCACTTCCATAAATGGAACTTGGAGTTCATGTCATATCATAGTGACACTTAGGTCATGTTTACCCTGGAGAGCTTATAAAAGTGGGTAAGTGTGGGAAGAGGCATTACACTGAAGCTATTGCCATGTATGTGGTTTCCTCGTTCGCTGGATCCATCTTTGTTCCTAGTTTCAATGTGTATTCTCATGTCCACTACGAGGAGTATGGATGGTTTCATCCCCATTGGGGGGAGTTTTATCTGCAACATCTTTGTGTGGAGTTCGTGGTAAATGGAACCTGTAGAGCCAACATAAGGAATTTCCCTTACTTTGTGGTCATATTGTGGCCAATTCAATGCCTCAACTATGCCTCCAGATATATCTTTGAATGCTTTAATAGAGGTTATTTTGTGTTGTTATGGATGAGGGTAAAACAAATAATAGGTACCACGGTGAAAAAACCCCTTTTCTTATGGTCCATTTTTTCTTAGCAGTACATATTAACGGGTTCTATGTGCTATGTATGCACATGAGGAAAAATTTATGATGGTACTAGAATAGGGGATCCCCTGTACTCTGCCCATGTTTTCTGAAACCCCCCCTTTCCAAAAAAAGCTTGAAAAAATGGCCAGATCTAAGAATTTTTCTCCTTTGTCATGACAAAGAGAGTCCCGCTTTCCAAACTGTGATTAATAGCTTTTGTGGGGAAATAAAACTATTATAGGTTAACATATTTTCTATTGTATGCTTGTTAAAGAAGACCATTGAATCATATGGGGTATCTTATATTGTTATTAAAGTCTTCAATTTGAAGGGAAGGTCTTAGTTGACATATCCCCGCTTCAAGACTATAACATCTCTAAAATTTCAACCATCATTTTGAATATAAGATGTCGTGGGGATGCAAGTGGTGCTAAAGTTTATATTAGGATCCATGTATCATATAAATATGCCACCAAAAGAAAGGTTTCGATCTCAACAAAATAGATTCAAAGTCTTCTAGATGCATATATTGTTGAACAAATGGAAAAATCTCCTTCCATGGAAGTAAACCTTCCAAAGGTAAATTCTTTGTTCTCTATTTTACAGTCCAAAGTAGTCATATGCAGGTTCAATGGTTACTAGCCCAAACCTAAATATCTAATACAATGGATTGTCTCCACTTGGACTTCATAGTTCGAATTGTTTTATGTTCAAAATATTGTTTCTTAATACAGTTTGAAACACAGAAGGATTTGGACTTATACATTAAATGCAGGACCCTAGTTTTGGGGTAAATCCAGTTTATTCATTATGTCGTGGTCTCCTGAGTTTGATGCAAATTCTATGGTGGTATCTATTATGTCGGTTTGGGTTAGGATCCCAAATCTCCCACTCCCATTCTGGCACCATAAAGTTCTAGAAGACATAGGAAACACACTAGGCAAATGTAAAAATTTGGATATGGAGAGAACAAAAAATAGTGTTTTCACCTATGCTAGAATATGTGTGGAGATTGACCTTAGAAAAGGTCTTCTAGATCATACAAATATGAAAAATGAAAACTTATTTTGGTCACAAGTCATAGACTATGAAAATACGGCATTTAGGTAAAAATGATCAATCCTATCAAAGAACAAATTTGGTGCACCATAATCAAGGAGACCGAATTTAGCATATCTTAGCATTGAAGTATATCTGTCTGAGAAGAGTTTTAATGTAGTTGGTTGGGGAATTCTTAGAGAAACATTACAATCCTCAAATTCCTTTTCCCATTGGCCGAACTTAGATCTATAGGCTGCTTGATTTCATAGTAAAACTGCATTCATGGGATCATGTTCAATCCCTTCCCCATATGTTTTGCATGCTTCAAAATACTTTCCAGATTTAAAGAGATCATTTCCGCTTGAGTGAGCGTAAGCCACTGCACGAGCCTTTCTAAGCAATGTATTTACCTCATGATTATATAGATCCATACAAGCTGCTTTTTCCACACTAGCAACGATAATCTCAAACATGCAATAACATTCCCCCTTGATCATTCCTCTAGCACAAATTTGATCTTAGTTATATTTTAATATCCGATTTTGTGCACTACAATCATTACTCATTGGTATGATGTTCTCAATCCTTAGGAGAAGAATCAATGAATAAAATTTGGAAATAAATGTTGCATTGTGTTTGAGGATCAATTGTGTAAGGGAAAAATCAATCTTAGTTATATGATGTTTCCCAAAAGAATTTAGTTATTTAGCTACAAATTGTTGCAAAAAAGGTTATGTGGAAGAATATTTTCCCACAAAACCTGTATCACAAATTCTGCTCCCGGAAATTCACTATAACAAAACTACACTCAGAAAAAGGTCAATCCAACAAATGCTTTTCAATAATTTACCTTGCTAATGCCATGTCCACCTGTGTTTGGACAAGAGACAAACATGAATTTCTCATAATCCAAGAATATATGGTGGATGTATTAATTTTGTCTTAGGTGCAATCATCAGAACTGAAGTTGCCTCATATACTCTTTGGATTTTTAGTAGTGCATCTACCTTGGATGCAAAGAACTGTGAGTAGTGCATAAAAATAGAATCAGATTAATGAGAAATAATATTTATAAGGAATGTAAGAATAAAAGTCTAGTACAACTAGAATGATTTAGAGAATTGCTCTTAGAAATTCAAGAGGAAAGGAATTCTAGAGGTTTTACAAACTTGTCATGCCAAATCAACACCTACCATAATAGTTGCATTACTTTCTTTCAATACAGTTTACCAGTCTCCAATCTTCTGAGCTTCTGCACACATGGAGAGGTGCATTTCCACTATTTGAACTTTCTCTATATCACTCTAATATAACTACTGCCCATAAAGTTTGGAATGTGTTATAGCATTTTCTATCTCCCTAAGCTACATATATTGTCCCAAAGGGAAAAAGGTGAGTGCATTTAGAGTCTAATGTGGAAACATCAATAAAAAATTGTTAACATAATATAGATTCATGGATAAATACATTTACCTAAGGTAGAGAGGCACAAGTCTTTGATGTGCATAAATTAAATATAAGAATTATTAAGCCTAATTGCCTCCTAGAATTCCTAGACTACCTCAGCTAAATGACCAAGTCTTGTTAGTGTGGCACATTTATTGTTGTGACACAGGGCGTGTCCAAGAGACAAGGAAATCTCCCTATCATACAACAAAAGTGCCTTAGCGGAGTTCCCTTTCTTTTATTATTCATTTCCAGCATTCTTCACATCCCTCACATCTGCACTTGAGAGAGAGCACTTCAAAATCATATTTTCAACAACAACTTGAATATTTCTAGTCCCCTTGGCCTTTCCATTTCCCCTAATTATGCTTCCATGCCTGTTTTTACCATTCCCTAACCCGAGAACATGGCATGTTGTTACTTGTTATGCCTTTAGAAGCCCTTTTGCATTGCTTGGAACCTTTACATGGCCCCAAATGATTTTCCTAGCGGGAAGATTATTCCCATTGGGAAGGCTGTTTCGATTGCTACTACTCAACTCTCGAGAAGAATTAGAAGAATAATAACTCTTTAGAGAAGGAGCGTAGCCATTGTTGCTCACTTGGGATCGACATAGTTTTTGTCTCATCATTCAAACCCTTGAGCGAAGGATAGCAAAAAAAGACCAGATTCTTCCCTGACGATACTGAACTTATACCAGGAGTATTTGGCAACTGCATATTCATTAGACACCCTAGATCTCCTTCAACAATCGAGAAACCCAAATCCCTAGTGATAACGGTCTTTGTTTCTTCCCTCACCACCTTATAATCTGCAACAATCGCATCGACTGATGTTGGTTCATACCTCTTTCCTTCAGATTTTTGCACCTCAATGTCCTCTTTCTATCATTCCAGATCCCTTGCATTCAGCCTGGCGAGGCCAAAATTGACGATTCTTATAGAGAAGCCACCATCCCGCAGAATATTTCTATGCTTAATGTCGTCATGAATGTTCCCTCACCACCTTATCATCTCTGGAAATCACATCGAATAACGTCGGTTCATCCTCTTTCCTTCGAATTTCTTCCCCTCAAGATCCTCCTTCTATTTTTCTAGATCCATTGCCTTCAGCCTAGCAAGGCCAAAATAAAAAATTCTAGCAAAGAAGCCACCATCCAACAGAATATTCTTACGCTTAATGTCACCATGAATTATTGCAGGCTTGCACTTGGTATGCAAGAAAGCCAATCCCTTAATGGTATCCAACATAATCCCGAACCTTTCCCCCAATTGAGTTGCACGGATATCCATCATCAAGAAAGCATCCTAGAGGATCCGATTCCTCATAAATGATATTCCACTAAGGGTGAGTTTTTTTTCTCTTTCTTGGACTATAATTTCTAGTGGATTGACTACAGATATAGAACTATGATCTTTGTAACTACCTTTTTTCAAGGATAGATAGTGGTTTTTTGCTTGTCGAAAAAAATGTGTCAACTAAATCTTCAAGTGGGAAATCTTCAGCACACGTTGTCAATTTGTAAATATATATATCCAATTCAAAAAAACCTTGATAATCTTTCCAAGATGCATTTACTCATTTAGGGTTTAAAATTTAGATTGTTAATCTCCATGAATCACATTACTAATTATTGTTGTGTTAAAATCAGAACCTGAACTCAATCTCAAATCTATAAATCTTACCAATTTACAAATGAAAGAAATATTTCAAACTTATGCAACTTGAAAAATATGAATGGTGAAATTAAATGTTGGCTAACTGAAAATTAACAATGATTGTATATCAGGAGGTCTTATTATTACACAGTGTTTTGTCACACCTCCTGCACTTCCCTGTGACATACCCCAAAGTGCTCGAAACATGACCATAATGCAGTATACTCATTCATATATGTAGCTTAGACCCTCCCTCAGACATTGATTGGAAAATGCCTTGAGCTTCCCCTGAAGGAAATAGCTCATAAACTCTAATTTGAGAATCATCGCTCTTATAAGACTAAAAACCGCAAAGGTCGCGTGTTGTATTATACTCAACCCATGATGGCATTGCCTGTTTACTTGTATACCTGCAATGATCCTAGAAAGGAAAATTTCCCAAAGTGGATGAGAAGCTTCATGATTTAGAAGCTTCCAGAGCAACAAGATGGAGGTTGTTTGGCATAGATGAGGTCGAGTTCTCCCAACTTGGACTCTTGGTATTATCCCAATGAACTACCTCCTTGACATAAGGGTCTACTCCTATCTTTGGAGAGATCCTAATTCCCTTTCCCAACTTGTATATTCATCCTCTCCCATTCCTAGATGGTGGCTCTATGTCTATTTGCACCCTTATGCTAAGACTGTGCCTATATGTTACTCATTTGTCTAGTGCTTGGAGAGCTTAGCTTGGACTTGGATGTTCATTCAAGGAGAGCCTATCAACATCAAGGCTTGGTTGTATGCTTCCCCCTATTTTCTATTAATATACAACTGCTGATTCATTTTCCATTGATGTGTATGCTCATGTATCATCTATCTTAAAATTCCTTGATCAATTAAGTAGGTTGCTTTTGAATATGATATTTGTATTTGCATGGCTTGTTGTGTCTTGATTTCTTATGCAGGTGCATAACACTGTGAGCAGTAGGAATGAGCCCGTGATGCAATTGATTCAAGGTCTTCAACAAAGGGGATCGATATAGCATCAGAATGATGTAGGCCATCTTCTTCGTCTCTCATTTCAATTTTAATGTAGGAAAGTGTTTAGTAAATTGTCACTTAGGTTGCTAGTCCCACTCATTGGATTGGAGGGATCGTCTCTGTCCACAGAGAGGATTTACCTAGACAAAAAAATGGCAACTCCGCTGGGGAATCTATGATGCTTTCCATTCAATCCTTCATTCTGCTTTTGTGTTGAGTTTGACCAATCATTTATTTTCAGGCTTTTTTATTTATCTACAACTTTTTTCACTTACTGGTGGTTGCTTGAAGGTTCTTAGTTTTTGTTGATCTTGAATATTTTTTGGTTTTATCTCATATTTCTTGACCATCCTGGTTTTATCCCTGATAGTCGTGATCACATCGTGGATTTTTTTATTACAATCATGATTATCGTTGTTTTTCCTTTGAGAGGTGCGATGATCCCAGAGGTTAAAGAAAATAAGGTTTTTTCTTCTTGATTTCAGTATTTTACCTTCTAGCAGTTATTTTTTAGTGTGATTATAGTGTCATTGTCTTGGCTGACATGTTTTTCTGACTGCAATTGCCTCTTGATTTGGTTTAAGTTTATATGAAGCTTGATTTTCTTTCTAGGGTTCCTAGGGTTTCTAGGTCACCCTTCATTCATTTATTGATATGTTCTTTAGAGATCAATCACCCTTGTTCAAAGAGTCTTTTGCGTCTGGAGATCTTCTGCAAGTAACTTTTGGTTCTTTGGTATAAATTTGTTTTCATTAGTGTCGAATCAAGTAGATGCTTTGAAAGTTACTTTAGTTCCGTTAGCAAGCAATAGACTACAAAATTATTTGTTTTGATTGAAATAAAAGAAAGTGCTTGTTGTTATTCTTACGTTTCGGAAAGAGAAAGCGTATATCATTTAAGTATTTTTGAAACATTTCTTGCATTCAAATCGGAAAGTGAAATAGATTTTCATAATTAGTGAATTGTTTGCATTTTCTTTTGCTCTTTTGCACTAGTTTGCATTGATTGCATTAACGTGAAAGAAAAATCATTATTGCATCTTTAGTGAAAGAAAAATATTTTTATTTCTAGGGCATTGTATTTGTTAGTAGAATGAAAGATTAGATTTCATTTTTACATATTGCATTGAAAAATTGTATTGATGCTTTTTTGGATCGTTTGATGCATTGATTGGTTGTTTCTCTTCCTTTGTTAGAATAGCCTTCATCGAATGAAAAAGTTTCAATTTCATCATTTAGTTGCATTCTAGGAATAGGTGACATAGTTGAGCCCTCAAAACTGAAACTTACGTCAAGATTAACTTAAAATTTACCTCAATTCACCTAAGGTGCATTTGTCACTTAACACAAATATTTAGAGGTCTAGGCTAGAGATGTGTTCCAACGTCTTAAAACATAGCAGCTGCATTAATTGCTTGCGGTGTATTTGGGGGTGAAATCTTGTCCCAGTATGGAAGTATATAGAAGGTTCTCCAGTATGTTCGGGTATATCGGAGGCACTTTAGTATGAAAAGTATATATGGACACTCTCTCGAATGGTTCTGCATTAGACAACACTAACACGAACTTGTGCTCCCCGTATCGTCGCATATATATTGGGAGACCCCATTAGGTTGCTATCCTTTAGCCATAGGTAACCAAGTCAGCTATCTTGTAAACATGATACATTGAACACAACATTCTAGGAGATTGGCCATCGTACATTAAGTCCTTGGTTTCGGCTGGGGTGTATATTGCAGTTCATGGATACTTGGTAATCCTTAGTGCCTAGATTTTACCCATTTTGATTTACTTGTTATTTTGTGTTAATAAAATTAACTTCCACTGATAACATGTCGAACCCATGCAATCTCTTCTTGGCCCAATATTGAGTAAATCCCTGTAAAATTTATTTTTAATCAGCCCTCAATGAATCTCCTCTCCTTTTTCTTCTCTTGAGAGAAAGTCATTGTAGCTGAACCATTGAGTTCACCCCAAATTTCCCCTTCATTATCTAATACTAAAGGGTCTTCACAAAGAGTTCACCTAGAACTTCCTTAGTCACTTGAAGCTCAAGGTTTTGATCTTGGGATTGTCCCAAGCATTCAACCCCTTTCTTCTCATCCACCACCTTCAAATTCCTTGTCACCTCAAGAAACTGATCCAAAAACCCCTGGGAGTCCACAAAGGTTTGTCTTATATCTGTAGAATCCGTTATTTGATCTTGTTGTGATATCTCATCAACATCCTTACAGTCATTACGATTGGCCTGGTGTTCCTTTGGAGTTATCTCCTCACACATCTCGAATTCCTCCTTGCCAATTATTTCCTCCTATGGATTCAGAAGGTGAGATCCCAACCTCTTCTTCGAGTCATTCAGAAGTTTCTACTACTTATACTCCTCATGTCGATGATGAAAAAGGGTATGAATTTCCTCCATAAGGTTTTCCTTTTACAGGAAGAGTCCCATATCACACACTTCCTAAAACTGGTGGGCCTATGTTTCCACCTGGTTATACAACCTTAGCACAGTTAGTTTTAGGAACTCCTAGTGCTTCATCTATATATCAAAATGCCATTTGGTCTTCAAATTCCATGCCTACTACTAGTCCGTTTGTTCCAAACGCGACGTCTCAAATTTCTGTACAAACTGTTGTCACGTTAGTTCCTATTCAACCTACAATTCCATCGCAACCTGTAGCATCATTTCAACCATTCATTCTGGTACAACTGACTATTTTAGGTAAAGTTTTAGTTAGTTCTTCCACCCCTATATCAAGTGGATAGAATGTACCACTTCCTTGGGGTGGGGGGGGGGTGGGGGGAATCTAAACATTCCTCTTGTGTCGGGTGAAACCAATGTGAGTGGATTACAAAATCACATGGTTGGAGTCAATCAACCTTATTTTGGTGGTATTCCTAACCTTGTTGGTCCATTTGGGTTGGGTAATATCCAGTATCAACAGGCTTATATGGCTCAGATTCCACTCCAATAGGCTTATGTACCATATGGTTCACAAGCCTTGGTCAATCCATCTTACACTCCACAAGCATGAGCTTATGTCTAGCTTGGTGAATCCACTATTCCTGGTGGATATGGTCAAATCCAATTCGGAAATTACCAATACCCATAGGGCATACCCAAGGAATTGTCCAAAAACCCTTGCAGAAGCAAGGGAAACCTTTGCAATAGTAGGGGTAACCTTTGTAGCAGTATCAACAGCCTTTGCAGTAGAAAACTCAGTTTGATCAACAGCCTACTCAACCTTTGTATCGCAAGGCCAACCATTTCCGCAACAAGTTCAACCTTTACAGCAACAAAGTCAACCTTTGCAGTATCAAAGTCAACCTATGCATCAAGCTCAATATGTATATCAACAAGGTTCAACCCTTGCAAACACAAGGTCAACCCCTACAGAAGCAGGTCCAATCTCTCTATGGCCAGGGTCAACAGGTGCAACAACCTTACAATCTGTATGTTGCGTATTATTCCTATCAATGACCTATGGTAGGTCAATATCAAACCTACCCTAGACAAAATCCACCTTATGCTCAAGGTACCCCTTAGTGGGGGAAAATTCAAATCTTGTATGGTCAAAATCCTCCTAGGGGCAGAATCCTTTCCAATAAGGTTGGTACCGCAGTTTGGGCCTCCTCAAAGGCCCTACATGCCTTTCAATCCACAAATGCAATTTTTAGCTATGTTGGACCTGCCTGATGTCTTGAGCCTTACCAATGATCCTATTTTTAATTCGTCTTACTGGCCTCCAGTTCCTACTAAAATATTGCGCGATTGCCCTAAGTTTGAAGGAAAGTCTAAAGAGGACATGAAAGCCCATGTGATGACATATCACTTATGGTGCTCTTCAAATTCATATGTTGACGATTCTATCCTTCTTCACCTCTTTCATAGGACCTTAACAGGTGTTGCCACAAAATGGTATATCAAGTTGCCTCAAGCTACCTATGTTGAATTTAACTCTTTGTCTATGGCCTTCCTCACCCACTTCCAATTGTTGGTTCAATATGAAACTGACACTCATTTTCTTACATCCCTGAAGCAAGATACTGCAACCCACATTTCTGATCATATCCATGAATGGAGATGTCGGCTTCACCTCATCAAATTCGATATTCCTGATGAGTTTTTAAGTGAATGGTTCACAAAATAATTCGTAAACAAAATTACTGTAGATATAGAAATGGGTGGATGTGTTACTGAGGACCAAGCTATTACCCATTCGTAGTATCTAGACTTAGTCTATTCCCAATATGGCACATTATATGAGATGTTTCTTGATGTTCCAAGACCATCTTTGGATCCTGCAACTTCAAAGTGTCTCGATGTACTACCTGTTGATGGTGTAATTGGTTCAGTGTCTTAAACTTCTTCGAAACAAAAATCTGTTTCAGATACCGGTTCCAATCATCCTTCGAAAAATTCATCAAATCCTGGTAAAACCTCTAAGGTACATGATGTTTAGTCTATTGCAACTGATAAGGCCTCAAAAGGTAAGAAAAATGGAAAAGGTAAAGCAAAAACCAATATCTCGAAACAAGAACCACCCAAATCATCTATTGATGATGCTTCCAAGTGCAAGCTGGAATATCCTTACCTCATTTGTGAGGAAGACCATTATACCAAGGATTGTCCTCGACGTGTTGAAGTTAACCATTTATTGAAAGGGACTCCAGTTGTTTTGAAAGAACCATTTCCATCTCAGCAGACGTAATTGGTAGACCAACTGCAATTCGCTGCCTCCTCTAACTCCCAAGTTTTCATGATGCAAGGTTCATCGCCTATTTCATTTGCTACTCGATAAAAGGACTATCAAACCCCACAAAAGCAGATGGTGGGAAAATAAGTCACTAATATACCTTCTACTTCCACTCCATCCAGTTCTACTTTGCTCCATATTGAGTGACCTAACAATGAATCCGTAATCCAACCACCTCCCAAAGTTGTGCTTCGGAAATCATCTTATAATCCAAATTCTCGTGCTGCACAATATTATAATATAGTCTAGGATTTAGCTCAAGCACCTTCGGCGATGTCTGCTTTGGAAGTTACCCAAACATGTCCAACATAGCAGAAATCATTGTTGTCTGCTATAGCCGCCATTGATCATGCTGATTCGAGTTTAATTACCTTTGATCTTGAAAGCCATTTTCCTCGTCTTCCTCATCAAACTTATTTTCTGGTTCAAGTTATCATTAAAGGAAAGACAATCCATCGGACTGTTATTGATGAAGGTGCTTCCACCTACATCATGTCTGTTTTGTGTTGGAAGGCCATAGGCTCTCCTCCCCTTAATCAGACCCCAAACACTTTGGAAGCCTTTTATGGCAAAGGCTCCCGTCCATATGGTATTCTACCAAATTTTCCTATCACATTGGAAGGAAAGACCATTGAGCTAGAAGTGGAAGTTGTAGATGTGAATCTCAATTACAACCTTCCTCTCGGGTGAAGTTGGACCCACACTATTTTTTGTGTGGTTTCTTATTTGTTTTGGGTGCTTTGTTTTCCTCATGAAGGAAAAATTGTCACCATCGACCAACTGTCTTTTTTCTCTTTTGGTACATCGAATGACAATGTCCTGTATGTGGGAAATACCGAAATTCCATATGAGAGTGTGGGGGCAGGTATTTTCAAAGATTCTGCTTTAATGGGTACTTTTACTCTGCCACCTCTGAATGTCACTTCGATCAATATGATCTATGTTTCTACAGATCCTTGGATTATTCCTTCTCTAGATCAAATTGATTCATTTGGTGATTCTATGCCGTTAAAACAAGCCTATCAAGAAATTGTCTTGGCTTCAACGATTGCTTCAGAAATTCATGTTGTTTTCAATATGAACCTGGATACTTATGTGCCATCTCCTTGCCTTGGTTCATGGGATTCTCTGGATCCTTTAAATGATACATTCCCCACCTATGAGAGTATCATTGAGGTTATGTCTCTAGATAAAACTCCTTAAAACGATCTCCATCATTGTTCTTCATTCCTTCCCAGCCTCAATGAGATGCCTTCGTGTCTTGAAGCCTTTGTTTTTCATAACCCAACACATCCACTTCAAACATCTGTTTTGGTGCACAAAGTCCTGTCTAAGGGTAATATGGGAAACATTACTGCAACCCTGCCTATTGACATTTCACTCCAACCTGAAATTGTTAAAATATTTCAACTGGGGGCACCTTTTCCTTGTCATGAGATTAAGTTTTTTCTGCCTCCTCTCATAATATTTTTTCACCAAGTTTCTACCATTTTCCCATTATTGCAATGGGTTTTTCTGACTCGTAACCCTCACTCACCCGGGGGGCATGAAGGCATAGCCTTTTATGAGTTCTACTTTATTATTTGGCCGAGTCGATGCTTACACATCATGTCAATGGTGAAACTTCATTTTTATTCTCTATTGATCGATTACTCGAGTCCGAAAATGGACTCCATTTGAACTTTTTTCGCGAGGTCATTCGTGTAATTATTTTTTGTACATTAGTGTGTGAATTCATTGCTCTGCGCTTTTTTATATTTGGTGTGTTTCTTTTCTTTGTAGAAATGTGTTTCTCTACTTACCTTGTGTTCCACTCGGTTTTCAAATGTTGTCAAGTCATTATGTCAGTTTGCTGATGGTGCTTGTCGTAGCACACGGAATTTGTCTTCTACAGCTTGGGCACTCTTTTGCCTTGATGGCGAGTTGATTGACTTACAAGGTATATGCCTCGGTCGAACAACTAACAATATTGCTAAATATAGTGCAGTCATTGAACTATTGTCAGAAGAAATTGCTCTTGGCATTAGAGATTTAGTTGTCAAGTTAGATTCACAACTCGTTGTATTACAGTTAAACAATCATTATTCAATAAGAAATCCAAAAATATTGTGTATGTATTTACGTGTTTGATTACTGGAAAGAAATTTTGATTTTATCACATATCAACATATTCCACGCAATTTGAATACATTAACAAATGCATTAGTAAACTATATTCTTGATAGACATTTGTGTAATTTATAAAACCAATCACATCATCATGATACATGAACACAACAGTAGAAAATAAAACATATATATATATATATATATATATTATATATATATATATATATATATATATATATATATATATATATATATATATATCAAGAGAGAGAGAGAGAGAGAGAGAGATCGCTTCTGTTAGAGTGTTTACATCAAAATATCAAAAGATAAAGTGTTTTGAGACACTTGGCTTTCGTAGCCCACAAAATGTGTAAAAGCAACAAGAAAGGCTATCAGTGCGCATGATGCTCATGGTATCATGAGACTGCTCTGATCACTCGGCCTAACAACCGACGTAGTCTCTCTGAAACTCCTATGGTGTGCCTTTGCCATCGTAGTGGCACCTCATCTATGGTGGCATACTCTGGTATCCCCAGGGTAATCACGTCCAGGTTGCGCTCCATCTCTACCAAGGGGTCTGCCCCTTCGTCATAATCAACACCTACTATTTGATGGGTTTCTCGCCGTGCTATTGGAGACATGCCAACGGTCTTTTCGGTCCAACGTCTACACATTTGTCACAAGTTAAGTCTTAATTACACTTTTACAAAAGAAATCATAAAACTTGAAAAAAAACCAAAAACAAGTTTTACCTGCATCAGTTTGCTATTCTCCCAGTGGCAGAGGTAGATTTGAATCCCATATAAAATCCATGTTGGCATAAGCATAATCATCCACAACAAGTAATTGGAGACGTAGCCCACCGGAAAACTGTGGAGGGAAATGCATCTGTTGGCCCCCTCCTCCTCGGGGGCATGAGTTCACTCCACCGCACTAGCCTCAGAGCTTAGGGGGTAGGATTTGGTACCTCTGCGCACTAGTTCCAAAACAAGGTCACCCCCTTTAGGAAGAAAGTAACCAGTATTGAACTGAAACTGAATTGTTTTAGGTTCCCTCGTTTACCTTTGGTTAACTATCTCTTCATATTATCGAGTAGTCTTTCACACCAGTTGAATACTATGGGAGTCAGACATTCTATTACATATCGGAATTGTGACCGTGAGGCTTCATGAAGCACTTACGTGCTAGATACGTGAGCTATGGTGAACATGATCATTCTCAGGGGAAGATTAGTGACTGTTGCTATCTTCACTTTCCCACCTATGGTCATTTCAGAACCTGGGCAATGTCTCCTGACTAGACTACTCGTATTTTCACGTCCTGGACAAAATCCAAAGAGTTGGACTCTCTCTCCCCTCCTAGACAATCTTGTGATGAAATAAATGTTTGTTTCCTCCAACACTAGCTCCTGGTCTTTGATTATGAAGAGTTCCCGATCAACGTCCCATAAGCTGATCAAATAAAGTAGCAGCTCCATTTGAGCTCTCAGTCCTGTTGTTCTAAAGAACTTAAGCAATCCACAGTTCCTCATAGCATTGATACATTTGGGATCTTGCGCTACCTGATGGTCTTCTGCCTCATGGCCTTGTTCTTTCCATTCTAGCACCATGGTGGTATAAATATCCTACAAAACATCATTAAACACAAGTTAAAAACATTTTTCATGGATTAAAACTGAGAATTTTTTCTTTAAAGAGGGGTTTTCCTTCAAAAAATTTCGCCCCAGAACCATCGCGCCTGTTTTTATTAATAGAGAGATGCCATTGCCAGGTCCTTTTGGCTCAAGAGCGTTCATCGTGGGTCCGATGAGCTAACCCACGATGATCGCCCGCATGATTTAAAAACAAAATTCCTGCTACTAACAAGCAAAAACTGAATGAAAATGCATAAAAATATAGTGAATTGCAAGAGTATAGGCATAGCTCTTACTTGTTGAAGATAGTTTGAGGAATGATGCACTAGATCTCCCACACTGGTCATTTGAAAATCGAGCAAAATAGGGCACAAATTCACTCTCAAAACTTACTTTAGTGAAATGGTCAAAATGCTTTTACTTATGGGCTATTTATAATGTGTGAGTTCATTTTTCCCAATATTTTATTAATATTTTATTATTATTTCTCGATATCAGTGATGGGTGAATTTCATTGTGCATTTACAAGTACTTTCTGGTGAACATGTGATTATTATTGCCTAATTCACACAATTTTTGTTTTATCTCTTTTTTGGACTCGTTAAAAATAAACGAAAAAGGAACCCCCTTGGAGTCATCTTTAAACTCTTTTCTAACTCTCAAAACATGAAAAGATCGTTGAGTACTTGTCATTTCAAACTCGTTAAATTAAATGAATTGACGTCATAAATGTTTACCCCTTTTTCGGGTTGACATTGACTATTTACGAAAAAGGTACACCTTGGTCGACATGGTCAAGAGGTTCTCTTGAATATTGTTTTCTACCTTTTCGGGTTCGAGGGACAAATTACGAAAAGGGACATGATGGATTTTCTTTTTCGTGTCTTTTTCAAAATCTCTAAATATGAAAAAAATATCGAGTTATTCTAATGTCAGACTTGTTAAAATTTTACAACGAAAGACTCATCATCATGATGAGACCGAGTTTCTCCTTACTAGGACTCATAAAACTTACTAGGATGGATTCATTCAAAGAATGAACTTACATGACAAGCATATGCTATCCCCATCAAGCTTGTGATAAAAATAATTGGGGTACTCATTAGAAATAGTGGAGAAAAATGAAAATGAAACATCCTTTGTATAGGTAGCATGTCGCTCTTGAACATGACACTCTTCCATTTTCGTGTTGAGTTTGGGATATCCTCACTCAATCACTTGTCCTTCTGGGTTTGGATGATCCATTTTTTCCTCTCATCTGACTATTACATTTTGTCATCATGACCTTTAGTCCTATGTTGAGTCAGATGCTGCCACACTTCAGATTCATGTCGCTAGTGTTCAAAAGAAGTCCTATCTGTAGTGATTTACCTATACATTGTCTAACCCATTGTTACAATCTTGGATCTTTTTCATTTCATTCCACTTTATTCCTTGTTTCATGTCGATGATGGGGGATTCATTATGGCGCTCCTTCGATAGGTCACTTCTTGTCGACTTCATCTCCTTATCCAGGAAGATGAATTAGAAACTCCTTTCCAGTGCCTTAGAGCTTTCATGCCTTAATGGCAAGTTCTTCGCATCCGACGACTGGTTTTCATCATTGGCCTTCAATCGTATGATTTCACGAGTGTTCGACTTTAGCTTCATTATCACATTCACAGGTTGTATTGCTGTACCTTGAGAGCCATTGTCATTATTGGTGGTTTCTCTCATGCCTATTAATGGTCCACATCATTGGTCGGTAATCAGGCGGTTTTCTCACATGTTCGACTTGAACACATTCATTCACATGTTAGAAATGGTACTTTGATTCGGTTGGAATAGAGCGCAAGATCCTGAGTCTTGTCTGATATGACTTAGGCTCTGTTTCTGTTATGCAGATGGATGTGACCATACTGTGGGACTTTACATTTATGATGATCCTTCTATATTGGATGGCTGCATCCATACCTTGGATCTTAGATTTATAGATGATCCTTTTCATTCGGACGGTTGTGCCCATACCATGGATCCTTTCATATAATCCTCATTATCTAGATGGCTGCATCCATATCGTGGATTCATGTTTTGATATTAGATATGTATATGTATATGCGTCCTTGATTTGCAAGTCTCTTGACAGTGTTTGTTCTCGTCCTTGCAAAAGCTCGTAAAGCATCTCAGCCATCATTCCCCGTTCTGCTTCATGCTTTAGGGGGCATCTGTTACACAATATTTTGTCACACCTCCTACACTTCCCTGCGACATACCCCAAAGTGCCCGAAACATGACCATAATATAGTGTACTCATTCATATACGTAGCTCAGATACTCCCTCAAACATTGATTTGAAAATGCCTTGAACTTCCCCTGAAGAAAATAACTCATAAACCCTAATTTGAGAATCATCACTCTTATGAGACTAAAAACCACAATGGTCACATGTTGTATTATACTCAACCCGTGATGGCATCACTCTATTTACTTGTATACCCGCGATGATCCCAAAAAGGAAATTTTCCCAAAGAGGATGAGAAGCTTTGTGATATAGAAGCTTCTAGAGCGGCAAGATGGAGGTTGTTCAGTGTAGATGAGGTTGAGTTCTCCCAACTTGACCTCTTGGTCTTATCCCTATGAGCTACGTCCTTGAGATGAGGGCCTACTCCTATCTTTGGAGAGATCCTTACTCCCTTTCCCAGCCTATATATTCATTCTCTCCCATTCCCAAATGGTTGATCTATGTCTATTTGTACCCTTATGCTACTATTGTGCCTATATGCTACTCATTTGGCTTGAAGAAGGAGTGCTTGGAGAGCTTAGCTTGAACTTGGACATTCATTCAAGGAGAGTCTGCCAACATCAAGGCTTGGTTGTATGCTTCCCCTTCTTTTCTATTAATATACAATTGTTGGTTCATTTTCCATTGATGTGTATGCTCATGTATCTTCTATCTTAACATTCCTTTGTATTTGCATTCCTTGTTGTGTATTGATTTCTTGTGTAGGTGCATAAACGTTGTGAGAAGCAGGAACGAGCCTGTGACGCAAGTGATTCAAGGTCTTCAACAAAGGGGATCGAGATAACATCAGAACGATGTAGGCTGTCTTCTTCGTCTCTCATTTCAATTGTAACTTAGGAAAGTGTCTAGTAGATTGTCACTTAGGTTGCTAGTCCCACTCATTGGGCTAGAGAGATCGTCTCTATCTGCAGAGAGGATTTACCTAGACAACACTTACACCCTTTAAAAAAATTCAAAATTCAAAATTCCCCTGCATAACGAACTAAATAGATATTATGTGTTGGATTAGTTATGGGGTTTGGATTTCTAAAAAAATTTGCTTAAAGATTCTTGATTCGGTTCAGTTTCTTCACAAAATGGTTTTGAAAGAGTTTTTGTGCAATAACACCAAAACATCAAATAAGTGAAAACCTAAAAAATTAAACTCAGTCCTGGCTGGAATGGGAAGATGAGTGATTGAAACAACTTCACCCAAGCTTGCGAGTAAGTGAGAAAATGTTCAAGAAATTATGGGAGAGATTCATTCGGAGGTCCTAGCTTATCACCAAGTTCACATCCTACTAATTTATGACCCGTGTATTAAAAAATAAAATGCATTGTTGAGTTGTTGGAACGTGAGAAATGTTGTCAAAAGGAAGTTGGGTGGAGAGTTGCTAACGGAGGAAAGCAGTTTTTCTTGGAAGATATGGATGTCGTGGAGTTTGTTGAGAGGATGTGACTATGATTCTATAGGGTTGCATGGGGTTTCAAAAATCATAAACTAGAAGATTTCTTTTCCGGTCAACACGGAAAAGTCTCAGCTCACCCTGCATGAAATTGGTATCTAGAACCTTGATGGAAATTTTTGTTACATTACACAATTTCCCCTTGTAAACTGCCCCAAAGATGCCCTAGCCTTTTGTTACATTACACAATTTTCCCTTGTAAATTGCCCCAAAGATGCCCCAGCCTGCCCTCATCTACAATGACACATGTCAATTTTTATTTGGAGGGAGGAGGATGAAAAGCACAAATCTTATTGGCGAAATCTGCCTACCAAACCCATCATAAGAACACCTTCAAAATAAATATATTTTATTGTATGTAATCTAAATATAATATACGACAAAAATAAATGTCCAATGTGATTGTTTGAGCATTTCAACATATTTATGTTATAAGAGTTTAAAATATTTTTCGATTAAATAAAATATATTTTAAATTGAGATTTATTTATTTCAAAACATAAATCCCTTAGCGGTACCCAACATAATCCCAAATATTTTCCCCCAATTCAGCTACACAAATATCTATCATCAAACAAAGCATCCTCAAGGATTTGGTTCCGCATAAACGATATTCCACTAAGGGTGTGTTTTTTTCTCTTTCTTGGACTACAGTTTGCAGTGGATTGACTGCAGATATAGGACTATGATCTTTGTAACTACTTTTTTCAGGGAAAGATAATGGTTTTTTGCTTGTTGAAAAATGTCTCAGCTGAATCTTAAAGTGGGAAAGCTTCAACACACGTTGTGGAAAGGTTCAAATCTTGGACTACCCTTCCCCTGTAGCGAAGTGTGTAATAGACATAAAAATATGAAAATGCTACCAACACTTACAAAAAAATATATTTATATTTAACCATCATAAATAATTTTAAATAAAAAAAAAACTCTAAATGGTATTTTTCTTTTTTTTCTCATAAATTGCAACTATCAATCTTTAAAATCTTGAGCGAACCAGAAATTCTTACGTGAGAAATACCCATACCTTACCACATATACGTGAGATATATGCCTGAAGGGTAGAACAAGAAATCAGTCTGCCTGTAAAACACGGGAAGCTTTGCAATCGTCATCGCCATTCCTGCAATTCTGTGGAACATATTCATGTTGAGAACGAAGAATAGCACTCGAAAGTAAATGTTCGCATTGTCCAAATTTCTAGCCCTTTCAAAGGGGTTCAGTCCTTTCTAGAAGTATATTTTCTAA
>APFE030896805.1:183443-201903 GCA_000404065.3 Pinus taeda | reverse complement strand
AAAGAAATTATTTGAAATTACTTAATTAAATGATTTAAAAACAATTATTTAGAAATATTTAATTTCAAAATTTTAATTGTTCGAAAATTATCAAAATGAAAATATGTCTAAAAATCAATCTAATTATTTGGAAATTGAAGTTATCTAATTATAAAAACTAAAAATTTCCTTATTTTAATAATCAAAACAAATTAAATGAGTTATTACATTTTAATTGGAAATTGGAATAGTAATATACTAATTAGATAATAATATGGTTTTTTTATATAAGTATCACATGATTCACATCTATCAATAAACTAGCAATTGTCCATAAAGGTGCAAAGATACACCGAAGGAATCCAAGATTTGGGAAGATCATCTTTGGTTTAACATATCCAACTATAGGAATTCATGACTTGTGTTTTGCTATCAAGTTAGCTTTACAATTAAATCTATTTTTAAGCAAGTTGGGCAATGAAGTGATTTGCAAAAAGTTGTTTTTTTGGAATTGTAGGTATGATATGATAAGTCATAGTAAACATTGAAGCTTTTGGAAGTTCCTGGTTTGAATTATGTGTTCTGGAACGACTTGTGGCATAAACTCCATGTTTAAGTTTTGGGGAGGCAGACAAATTTGCGCTTGATATCTTCAAACTTGTTCTTTTTTTATTAGTTTGACATCATGTTAAATCACCAAAAATTTGGAAAGATGTCTTCTCTCACAATATTTCTTCCCAGTTTCTTATTATGTCTGCCTCTTTTGATAAAAAAGCAAATTATTGACTACACTACCAAAATTCCTTCTTAAGAAGATGAAATTTAAGCTTATAGAGTTTCAAAATGTGCGAGGTTCATGACCAAGTATTGTAGGTCACATGCTTTGGCAATTGGGGTTCAATTTGATAATCCTTGGACATATTTATGTGGATTATGCTTTATAAAATTATCCATTTACTTTTTTATTTTGTCATAGTGTTGCTTTCTCTACAATACCACCTCATTGAAAACTAACTTAATAATATTAATTTTTATATTGTGAACTATTAGTTGAGACATAAAATACAATCTACCCATTTAAAACTGGCACACCAAGCAAACTATCCATTTCAATGTTGATATGATATCACCTAGAGATCTAGAAGACTAGACATTGTTTTTACACACACCAAATTTGTGTTGAGTACTATATTCAACAAATAAGCGTATATAAATACATAAAGTTATTCTTTAAGATAAAATCAAAATAAAAGCATTAATAAAATGTCTAGAGTCAATATCTCAACCTCTACAAATTCAACAATTGAATTGAGAGAAAATCCATTAAATTTATGCATTAAATATTGTATCAATTATGTAAAATTATATCAAAATAAAAGCTCTCGCATTCCTATTGGTTCCCAATCCTCTATGGCAGCTGATAGCTCTCTTTTAGGATAGGTTTGGAGAAGACACAACATAACTTCCATTATTTCGCCATAAAATAAGATTATATAAAATAGACCAAATATTGGAAAATGACTAGTTTCACACATTTGGTGGAAAAGAGGGGCTGGAAGTACAAATTTCCCTGTTAGAATGGTTCGTTGTTAACCAATATTTTCTAGGCCAAATGCCTACTCGCCCAATTTGGATTGAGCCATCCTTCGTCACATTAGTCAAAGAAGTCTAAAGCCTCATCATTCATTACCAAATGTGGATGAGCAATTTTTATTTTTTTTTATTAATAATGATTTGATTGTGAATCTCATAATTTAAATAATATATTATAACAACAATACCAATTAACTGTTAAATAAAAAATATATATTTATATACTAATAATAAATTTCACTTTTATAAAATATTGCAATGTGTAATATTTATATTATAATAATAAATTTCACTCTTATAAAATATTGTGATGTGTAGATTTTTCTAATGAGATCTAAAATTTTGATTATGATATCTTTCCATGCCGAAAACGAAGTTAAAATAGATGTGAGTAAATATGTTAGTAAGACACACAACATTTTAGAACTCTATCACTGTAGCAGGAGGACTTAAAGTAAATGATAGGGAAATGCAACAAAATGGAATGAATTATCCAGGTCAACTGATATATATCATACAAGAGTGAAAGCAGGAGGATTGGTGTCTCGCTGATCCAGGACTATTGGATATCCCCACGAGGAAATAAAATCAATATATTTATCAGCTTTCATCCTTATTGAATTGAACCGACAACCTTTAACAATCTTTATTTATATTTCATTATATTACAAATTTGTTCATGGTGGTAGTCAAAATATGAAGCTAGGCAGCACCAAGAGCTCAGACAAGTCTATGGTGGAAAAGAAAAGTAGTAGTGACAATTGTACGGTGGAAAACAAAAGGGTAAGGCATGACTTCTTTTGAAATTGAACTTTTGCAGTGTGCCCTAACAGTTGTTTGACTAGTCAACGACGAAAAACCAAAGTAGTAGTGACAACTATACGGTGGAAAACAAAAGGGAAGACGGTTGTAGAGAGTGAACTGATTAAAAAAGGACACCTTTGGTGACCCTAAAGGTGAAAATGCACACCAAAGGAACGAAATATTTGGGAATATCATCTTTGGTTTAGCACATCGAACTATAGGAATTCATGACTTGTGTTTTGCTATCATGTTAGCTTTATAGTTAAATCTATTTTTAAGCAAGTTATACAATGAAGTGATTTGTAAAAGGTTTCTTTTTTGGAATTGTAGGTATGATCTGATAAGTCATAGTAAACATTGAGGCTTTTGGAAGTTCCTGGTTTGAATCCCGTGTTTTCAAACGACTTGTGGCATAAACTCAATGTTTAAAATTGATGTTATTTCCATTTCTAAACATGAATTTTCCACTACTTTCCAGTGAGAAACATTATATTCCCAATCATTCATTGGGTTAATTTATATTGATTGAATTCCTCCTTAAAGTTACCCCTCGTGTGTAGCTAACATCGTGGAACGACTGATAATTCATTCTCTCACATGATTGACCTTTAAGTCTTTAGTTTCTTAGTCACACTGATGTCTTCAATTTCCCATGTGTTTTTTCATGACAACTAACTTTAAAAAAACCTGTTATTTCATATAGAGTTATCTAGCCTCAATATACATTACTTATTTTTAGTAAATTTGAAACATTTCCATAACTTCAATGACACACAAAATTTGGTCAAATGAAATGCATGATCTCTCTTTCAAGAAATAGTTAGAATGGTGACTTAATTATTTTCATAACAACTAAATGGGACAATAAAATTTGTAAAAGTGGGTCTACTTCCAGCTTCTTACCAAACTCCACAATGTTCCCAATGACCTGTATCACCTCACCAAATTTACATTCGATTCCCATATCCTTTATCCACTCAAGAAGAGCCAAACTAAGCACTTAAATTCATAAGCCACATAACTTGTGTGCAAGATGCATTCCAATGCATTACCTATAATCAAACATTTAAGGGTATCCTTTTTTCAAGCTGTAAATTAAATTCACAACAGAAACTACCACAACTAATAAGTTTCATGGGAAATTCACTTTATCATTCTTCTAACCACAATTGTTATTGCATAGTTTAACCCAGGGCATCACCTCTTGATCTTGAAATTCTTGTAGTTCAGTTCAAGATTAGATCTTCATTATCCAAGGGGAGAAACAAAAATGAACGTCCATATTTTTTTTAATTTTCTCTTTATGGAAATCAATTAGATGCTCCATGGAAGCCCTTAACCAACTCCACACCATTGATCAAATTCCTTTGTCAACTACTTATGGAGTTCAATAGACTTCTTGTTAATAGTTTGTCCTTTCCTTGAAATGAATTTTTCAAAATTATTCCTTTGAGATCAACAAGGGAAGATTTTATGAAGTTAGATCCTTCACTACAAGTTCTTGAATTCATCTAACAATAGCTCCTATCTTAATAATAGTCTTGGTAGCAACATTTCCCTTACATGACCTCCTCTAGCATCATTAAAAAACAATTCGCATGATCTCTTCTATAAAACATGGCATTCAAACTTACGTCCCCTACTGCATCTATGCCGAATAGATATATATTCCACTGAGATCCTCAACGTTGATGTCTTGACACTCCCTTGTAAGCTAGACTCCCTTGTAATCTTTCCAAACATTGCTAAAGCTTAGTGCTTGCTTGAATCCCTATGTGGCCAAATTGATTTACTTGTATGTAAATCTATGATACTTGCATTCAAGCTATAGGGCTTCAATGTGTTGTTATTTCTTGGAACCTCCAACGTCAAGTGTGATTTAGGATTGTAGCCTTGCTATGAGGTCACACCCCTTTTAGATTCGAAGTTGGTTCCACATATGGCTCCTATGAGAGAACTTATCCAATATATTTTACAACCCACTCTCACCATCCTTGAAAGACATGAAACTAATGACATATTTTTCAATCCAAAGATCCTCCAACATGTCTATGGTATAAACATTTTCTCATTTCATTTCACCACCTCAAAGTTATCAAAAACACTTCTCACTTTGTCTCTGTGATTTTATTCTTGGTTTTCCATAGAGGACAATCCATTAACACAAATCAACCCATTCCACATGAAATTATAGTGGTGGAAAACCACATAAATGGCCTTTTAAGTAAATATTTCTAAGCAAGTGGGACGAAATATCTAAATGATGGACAACAATACTATAGACAAACTATAGGAGCTATCCACTCAAACTATCTACACTCAAAATGTGCACTCTACATGTTTCTAAGCCCTCTCTGGTACCATGTCAAAATGGGAAGGTAGATCTCATAGAGACGAAAAGAGTATTTGAGAGCTTTGACTAATTAAATATTGTTACACTTATAAGTGTTTTGTCAATCAGTGCATTATGAGTTTTCAATTGATCAAATTTGTCAAAGGGCAGTGAATTTTGAAGCCATATTACAGGCCAAAGGAACACTTAAAATCCAAATCGTAACCCCTCCATTGCATAGTGCACAGAACGAGCTTTCCAATAGTGTAAGGAAGTCTGAAAATGGACCTTTGGAGTAGAAGATAAGGTCGTTTGAAGATTACCCTTTGAAAGTCAGAAAACAGAGAGGAAAGGACCATAGGCAAGGGCTCATCGCAGATCACACATCGGGGGTCCAAGAGCTCATCGCAATCGCAAATCTGTGGGTTCTTTCGAATTAAAATAGGAAACTCAGCAAAATCTGTGATCATCTGATCATGATATCACATATTGGCGGGACCAGGCTTATTGGTGATCGATGGGCTCTGGGAGTTCATCGCAATTAGCGAATCAGTGGATCAGCGGGGGTATCGCTTTAAAGATTTGCCATATCACGATTTTGCGATAATAGTGTAAAGCGTCGAAAAGGACGAGAAAAGGATTAACTAAGAAAATCAATGGAAAACCAAGGTAGAGCAACCCCTTTCTCTCTCCTCCTAGGGGGGCACGTGGCAAAATATGGTTGGTCTTGCATATCACACTTCTCGTAGATCGGCGATCTGGGACAGGACCAGAGTTAAAAGACTGCGAAACAAAAAATCGTCGATGTAGTGTTAAATCATTGCGGAGGGCTGATTTAATTTAACAAAGGAATTCAAAGAAAAACCATGGCCGGGCAAGACTTTTTCTCTCTCTTCCAGGGGGCCACGCGATGGAATATCATTGCTACTTATGAATCCACATGGGAGCTGACGTGGCAGTATAGAGGACACATGCCATGTGGATTTGACATTTTTAGGGTCCTAAGGGGGGCATTTCTAGGTGACACATGGCAGTGATGACGTCACCCATTGCAATCGGTGATCGGCAATCACACAAGGCAATATCCCTCCTTTGTCGATGTCCCTTTTGATGTTGCAATTACGATATGTGACAACTCCCCGAATGCAATATGTTATGTGGTCTGGCCTATAAAGTTTTCACATCTAGATTAGTTGACCAACATTATAAAGAAAGGTAAAGGGCCTTCCCCTCTTGCAGTGCAACTGCAATACTTCCAGTGGCCCGACCTCGCAAATCTGTGATCACAGGGTTCAAAGGAAAATATCAGTGGTAACCCTTAAGAAGCATCGAAGTGCAGGATTTCACGAATTAAAGGAAAAAGGCCCCCCAACAGGCCTTAAAGGGCTCTAGCGCCCTTAGGCTAAGCACCTGGTTCTTGCCCTAGTCATATGAGGAAAAATCACAGAAAGGAGCTAAAAGTGAAAGGGGCTAAGGGGGATCAGCACTCGTCTGTTTCACAACGTATTTTTTAGCGAAAGGCCAACATTGGAAAGTCCTCCATATTTCCAACAAGAGAGCATCACCAGGCAGAACAGGGCACCGATAGTACAGGGAAGGGATTTAAAGGCATGATGAGTCGGCAGCTATGGCTTTAAGGTAAACAGGTGGTGCATTCAAAACTAGCATGGATTAATTCAGAAAAGCCCATTGTGACACAGAATCAGGGTCGGTGCTGACAGGAATAGAAAGAGACTTGGTAGCTCGGGAGGATTCAATTTTCAGGCATAGTTTCCCATAACAAAGAAAGACGAAGTGCCCCCCAAGGATCCTATGTTTTAGTACTACAACATGAAGTTGATGGTGCCCACTCCCAACTTTAAATAATGGATGGCTCGAGTAGTAAAGGAAGAAATGATGAGAATCGTCTGAGCAGCACAAGGGACCATATGATGAGCCCACTACAACTTGAAGCAAAATAAATTACAGGGATGGGCACCGCGATAGTTTATTAATGCTTATTTCTATCTGTTTACTTATTTGATGTCCTGAAATTTGCCTCCTTTCAATGAGGCCATTAATTCTGTAATACTTTTGGGGCACAGAGACATCCCCAGTCGAGACAGTCAGTCAATTTGACCGCTGAGACTTGGATGAAGATATTTTTTATGTAATGAAGGTCCATGCTCCCCTATCCATATAAATAGGGGAAAGCACCACTTAACAAAGGTTCATAAATTATAAAGAAAACACTACATGTTACTTTCAAACTATATGGCTTTGTAATACAAAATTTTCAGAATATCAAGGAAATGGTGGTGATTCCCCCTTCAAGTATTACTGTATGTTATCCCTCTATTAAAACCCATTTCGTGTTCATGTTTCTTCTTTGAATTCATGCAATCATAGCTGCTAGAAATATTTCAAGCTTCCTCACAGATTCATTTGTATCAATATGTTAATGCAAGTGCCTGTAACTATATCACAGATTCATTTGTATCGACATTGTTAATGTATGTGCTTGTATGGATTATTGAAATTATATCTCTAAATCCGTGCTACATGAATCGTAGCATTCATTCCCTCCTTCATCCATTATATCTTTCTGTAACTCAAATAAGTGTAGGAATTCTTAAAGCTGCAAGCTCTATGTGTTAAGCTAGAATTATTGATGATGTAAGATCCATATGATGAGTTTCTCCTTCTCCTTCTCCTTTATCATTTCTCTACAAAATCTTATTAAACTGTAAGCCCTTGAACTACTCGACCTCCACTGTTTTATGCATATTTATGAGATTTGTACATGTGAAGAAGTACCAAAATTTCATGTCTTACTCCTTTAGGTGAATGAACCAACCCCATATATATACACATATAGAATATAAGTGAGGTCTCCCATTATTAAGGATCAATTGAGACACTCCAAATTTAGATGTGCCCGAACACTGGTCTTGTAAGCAATCTAAGGCTATCTCTGGGAGCTACAACATCTTTTGGTGTCGTTGCTCGGGAGTATATTGAAGGAGATTTCCCCCGAGATACGACAAGTTGAGCACTCTTTGCATAAGTGAAAAAAGAGTTTTTGATTACATTCATCATCACCCTGGCGACTCCACAAACCCCCATTATTATTTATCATCCTGGATTTAAAAGGCCCCACACTCGCCCAGATACATCTCCGCAAAAAGTCCCATTTGTATCTAACCCAGAAAGATTATTTTTTAGGAAAATCTGGAAAGAGAAAACTCCCCCTACCTGTGCTACCATCTCACCAGCCTTTGAAGCTTCCTCATCCAGCTCAGGAAGATTCAATTTTCAGGCACGATGACCCATAACAGAGAGAGATGAAGTACCGCCCAAGGATCCTATGTTTCATTACTACGACATGAAGTTGATGGTACCCACTCCTAGCTTTAAATAATGAATGGCTCGAGTAGTAAAGGTAGAAATGATGAGAACCGGCTAAGCAACACAAGAGACCATATGATGAGCCCAGTGTAACTTGAACTAGAAGCAATTACATGGATGGGCATTGAGATAGTTTATTAATTCTTCTTTCTTATGTTTCAGTACTGCGACAGTTGATGGTGCCCACTCAGTTTATTAATTCTTCTTTCTTATGTTTCAGTACTGCGACATGAAGTTGATGGTGCCCACTCCCATCTTTAAATAATGAATGGCTCGAGTAGTAAAGGAAGAAATGATGGGAACTGGCTAAGCATCACAAGAGACCATACAATGAGCCCAGTGTAACTTGAAGTAGAAGCAATTACATGGATGGGCATTGAGATAGTTTATTATTGCTTCTTTCTGACTATTTACTTATTTGATGTCTTGCAATCTGCCTCCTTTCATTGAGGCCATTAATTCTGTAATATTTTTGGGCCACAAAGCCACCCCCAACCGAGACATCCAGTCTATTTGACAACTAAGAATCGAGCAAAGATATTTTTTATGTAATGACGGTCCATGCTCTTCTCTCCATATAAACAGGGGAAAACAACACTTAACTAAGGTTCATAAATTCTAAAGAAAACACTACATGTTAGTTTTAGATTGTATGGCTTTGTAATATAGATTTTTCAAAATATCAAGGAAATGGTGGCGATTCCCCCTTCAAGTATTACGATATGTTATCCCTCTGTTAAAAACCATTTTGTGTTCATGTTTCTTCTCTGAATTCATGCCATCATAGCTGCTAGAAATATTTCAAGCTTCCTCACAGATTCATTTGTATCGACATGTTAATGCAAGTGCCTGTAACTATATCACAGATTAATTTGTATCGACATTGTTAATGCATGTGCCTGTACGGATTATTGAAATTATATCTCTAAATATGTGTGACATGAATCATAGCATTCAGTCCCTCCTTCATCCATTATATCTGCCTGTAACTCAAATAAGTGTAGGAATTCTTAAAACTGCAACCTCTATGTGTTAAGCATAGAATTCTTGATGTTGTAAATTCCATATGATGAGTTTCTCCGTCTCCTTATCCTCTATCATTGCTCTAATTTTTTTTATTAAACTGTAAACCCTTGAACTACTCAGCCTCCACTGTTTTATGCATATTTATGAGGTTTGTACATGTGAATAAGTACTAGAAATTAATGTCTTACTCCTTTAGGTGATTGAACCAACCCCATATATATACATATAAAATATAAGTGAGGTCTTCCCTTACTGAGAATTAATTGAGACACTCCAAATTTAGATGTGCCCATGCACTAGTCTTGTAAGCAATTTGAGGCTGTCTCTGGGAGCTACAACATCTTCTGGCGCCGTTGCTGGGGAACGTATTGAAGGGTTTTTCCCCTAGGATATGACAAGTTAAGCACTCTTTGCGTAGGTGAACAAAGAGGTTTTAATTGCATTCATCATCACCTTGGCTACTCCACAAACCCCCATTATTATTTATCATCCTAGATTTTAAAAGGCCCCACACTCACTCATATACATCTCACCAAAAAGACCCATTTGTATATGACCCAGAAAGATTAATTTTTAGGAAAGTCTAGAAAGAGAAAACTCCCCCTACCTGTGCTACCATCTCATCAGCCTTTGAATCTTCCTCATCTAACTCTTAGCTCACTGTTACTCAGTACTCATGATTCGTTCTTAAGGCCCTTACATACCTTGCATTCAGTCTAGCCACTCCTACCACTGTGTTTTTGGGAAAATTTCCTTAGGCAAGTCGCAATCCCCCTCCATTAATCGAGATGGCTCTTCCAGGTTTTCTATTAAATAAATATGCACCTCTTAATTTACCTCAGCCTCTAAGTGTTATGCCCCAAGACTACCTAAAGCTTCTACCTAGGTTCAAGGGGAAGGATGATAACACTGCGCAGAGGCACATTGAGAGCTTCTATGCCTTTGCTGAGAACCTAAACATGGAACAGATGGATATGGTCATGAGAATTTTTGTACAATCCCTTGATGGAGAGGCCAGAAAGTGGTTCAAATCCCTACCCAATGCCTCCATCACTACCTCGGAGGAACTTGAAAACTCTTTCACATAGAAATGGGGTGAAAAGAGAAATAATGAGTACCTCCTCACAGAGTTTAACGCCATAAAGAAGAAGCCAAAAGAAGATATCTCAGAATTTATAAATAGATTGAATAAGAAATACAATAACCTACCAGCTGAGATAAAGCCTCCTTCAGCTGCTACTCAAGTAGTTTTTTGGGGAGTGATGAGCCCCAATTTTGGTACAATTCGGGCTCATTTTGGCCTACTTCACTTGCTCAAACCATTCATCTTTCTTTGCTTATGCATGCATTTCTTAGTTAGGTGGAAGCTAATTTTACCTCAACAAGAAAGTCCAAAGGAAACCAAGAACCTACTGAGAATAAAAGAGGGGAAGAAGTGGCATCCTCCTCGCGTCGAGATAGAGAATCACCATACTCGAAGATGGATGAACTGGAAAAATTCATCAGGAGTTTATCATAGAAGGTTGGAAAGCTTGAAATTGAGAACAAGAGCCTCTCCAAATATAATGCTCAAGTAAACAATCGAGGTTACAACCCACAATATAGAAGGAGTCCATTACAAATACTTCCAAGGGAGAGAAAGGAACAACTCGATCAAATCCCTCATCCTCTATACTTAGAAGAGGATCTCGATGAGCAATCATCGGATACATAAGAGATGCAGGGAAATTTGTATTTTGCTTTTTACAAAGATGAACATGAGAGTATGGCTCACCAGGAGGGCAGTCATGATAGAGAAGCAACCGTAGATGAGGAAGATATAGATTATTATTGCAAAAAATTTGCATATTTCATGTAAGCACAACCCTAATGTAAGTATAATCTAAGATATTCAAAGAAGAGGTCAAGAGAACTAGAGAAACAAGATAGAACAACTCCCCAAGTTATTCCTCCAGTACCATACAAAGGGAAAGGTAAGCTAAATCCTGACCCTTCCAAGACAAAAGTCTCTACAAATAAGGAAAGCAATAGTTCCGAGGGACACACAGAAAAGGAGGCACCTATTCTGCTGAAAATTGCTAGTGGGAAGGATGAAGGAATAGAGCCAGGAGGCACAAAAAAAGTCCAACCCACATTCAATCTCCAGAAGGAGCTTGAGAAGGTAGAAATTCATGTTACTCTAACTAATCTTCTCAAGAAGCCTAATTATAAAGCTCAAGTTTCTCTATTCATGCATCCACCTACCTCAACACCAAATCATGATAGTTTAAACCTCCAAGAGAAGATGCCAATGGTTTTTTTTGGGCCACATGTGCAAGAGTTGGATCCTTGTATTGCACCCTTCTACGTGACCCTAGTAATCCACGACCTCTTACTGCATAATTGCATGTTGGATTCTGGAGCCTCACCCAACCTCATGCCATTAAGAAAAATGGAACAACTAGGCTTGGAGATCACCATACCATACAAGGACCTGCACTCCTTTGACTCTAAGAGGGTAAAGTGCTTAAGGATGATAAAGGATCTGGTGGTAAACCTGGCTCAGATCCCTATGAAGAGTGTGGTAATGGACATAGTGGTGGTCGATATTCCTCCTCGTTTCAGCATGCTCTTATCTAGATCTTGGGGTTCCAAGGTGGGTGGATCTATCAAGTTAGATCTAACTTATGCCATGGTTCCCACTGTCAGAGGCGACCAAAGGAGGCTGTATAGAGAATCTAGGTTTGTAAAAATTGTGACCCCAGCTAAAGGTTCAGAAAATTCCCCAGTGCATGGGAAAGAAAGTGACCTCTCCTGCTTATTCCTAGAAGAAGATGAGACCTTCTTAGAGAAAACATCAATACACCTAATAAGTCATCTAGAGCACTAACACACAAATGAAAATGAAGTATGGAAGTTATACTTCGACGAGGCAAACTAAAAAGAGGGAAATGGAGTTGGAATATTGTTGGTATATCTAGAGGTAGCTTGATAACCCTCTCTTTCAAGATGGAATTTGAGGTGATCACCAACGTGGCAGAGTATGAAGCATTGCTTCTTGGGTTACAAATGGAAAAAAATATGAATATTGAATGCCTAACGGTCTATGGAGACTCTGAGATGGTCATACGACATATCAAAAATCAATGCCAAGCCAAACACCCTAGACTGAGGACGTACCATAATGAAGTGTGGGATCTAATTGATAATTTATTCCTGGCCTTTAATATCTAATTTTTTCCCAAGGAAGGAAATATAATGGTTGACTCCCTTACTGTAGTTGCGAGTAGTTTCAGGCCCCCTCAAAATCCGCTCCTCATATATGAGGTAGAAATCAAATATAGACCCTCAATGCTGGAGAATGTCAAGCATTGGCAAGTATTTGAGGACGATGAGCAAGTGAAACAATTCATGGAAGTCATTGGGGAGTTCACACACTCCACCATCGATCAAGAAGAAGAGGAAACAAATAAAAAAGCCACTGCGTGGAAAGACACAATAGCTGGGCGCAAAAATTTGCAACTAAAAGGGAATACTATCCCTTGCGGACTAGTCCCACTAGAAAGGATTTTTAATAAGGACGACATAGTCTCCCAACCAATGGCCCTCGAGATAGATGATCAAGTAGAAGACTGCAACATCGGACCAGAGGAGGAACCCTAGATGATCAAGCTATGAAACGGAATCCCCTTGCAATATAAACAAAGGTAATTAAATCTATTCAAAATTTACAAGGATGTATTTTCTTGGTCTTATGATGATTTGAAGGCATTTGATACTAACATCATTCAACATAAGATTCTTTGAAGAATGGAATAAAGCCATGTAAACAGAAACTTGGGCAAATAAATCCACTTTTACTCCCCTCCATGGAAAAAGAGGTGAGAAAGCTGCCACAGGAAAATATCACAGTGCCTTTAAGGTTCTCTGAATGGATGGCCAACCTAGTCCTGGTTCGGAAAAAGTGCGAAGAAATAAGGTTGTGTGTTGATTTCCGGAATCTAAATAGGGTGTCGCCAAAAGACAACTACTTGCTGCCCAAGATGGATTATATATTGCAAAAGGTGGTTGGCTAAGCCAGAATGTCCATGATGGATGGATTCTCTGGCTACAACCAGGTGGGAGTCCACCCTGAGGATAAAAAGAAAACTGCTTTCACCACCCTGTGGGGAACATTCATGTACGCTTGCATGTCCTTCAACCTTATTAACGCTGGGATCACATTTCAGAGAGCCATGGACATAGCTTTTGAAGGACAAGACAAATTCGTGGTGGTTTACTTGGACAAAAACACAGTCTTTTCCAAAACTGATGAAGAGCACATCCTCCACTTAAAGCTCACCTTTGAAAAATGCAGGTGGTATGGTCTCTTTCTGAATCCTAAGAAATCCTAGTTTGCCCTGAGTGAGGGGGAGCTACTTGGACACATAGTAGCACAGGAAGGAGTAAAGATCGATCCTAAGTGAGTCAAAGCTATCAACCATATTCCTTTGCCCAGGAATAAGAAAGAGGTTCAAGCCTTTCTGGGGAGAATAAATTTCTTGAGGAGGTTCATACCCAACTACGTATAAATTGTCAAGGGTATTATGAACATGCTCAAGAAGGAAAATTAAGTCAGATTGTGCCCTACCACCAAAGATTCTTTCATTAGAATTAAAGAAGTTTTAGCTGAAGCCCCGATACTAGTCAACCCCGACTATTCAGTGTCTTTCTACATCTTTTCTTTTGCCTCTCCACATACTATTGCCGCAATGCTGCTACAGAAAAATAAAGATGGTTATGAACAATCTATCACTTTCTTCAACCAAGTCCTATAATATAACATATTGGAAAAACAAGCCTATGCACTAGTCAAGGCTTTGAAGGCGTTTCGTATGTATGTGCTGCAATCGGAAATCACAACATTTGTCCCAATGACAACAATCAATGACATCTTAGTGCAAGGAGATAGCAAAGGAAAAAGGGGTAGGTGGATAGCTAAAATACAAGAATATGAGCTAGAAATAAAGCCTACCAAGCTCATAAAAGGCCAGGGGTTGGCCAAGGTTTTATTTGAATTCAATTGCCAAGCTTTAGGGATAAACATGATCACAGAGGAAGGTAGACTAGAGGATCAACAAAGCAGGATCAAAACATCTGAGCATAAAATCTATGCCAAATATAAGGGGTCACCCTGGTATAAGAACATCGTTCAGTATCTCTTATTCCTAAGGTGCCCATTGGGGCTAGATAAATCCAAATGGCACGAATCTAATTTTTTAAATTTATTAAAAGTCAATGCAACTTAACAAACTATTTAATACACTACAACCATTGATAAACATTAAGACTAAGCATAAGCTGAGCATATTCCCTTGAGAATCAATTTAGGCCTTCAATTAAAAAAAGGTCAATAAATTCTCATCCACCTTAAGTTGAAATAAGAAGTCTTCAACAATTACAATCATTATGTCTTTACTTTAATATTTTTGAGGTTTTTTTGTAGTTTTGGGTGAGACTATATCTTCACCATATCCAACATATGACTCCAATCGATCTTACAAGAAATTAAACCAATAACTTTACATCAAAAAAATCCCTTAACAAAATACCCAATCACTATCTATCTAAAATCCATAAATTTTCTATATTTTCGGTTTATAACTCACTGTCACACCTTCACCGACCAAAAATCAAACCATTACTAATTTAATATTTCTCCGCCGTATAATTCTCAAAGTGTAATTGAATCATCTATGTTAATTTAAAACTAAGTTTTTAAATTCAATGAACATTAATGTTATTAACATGTTGTTGTCCAATAGGTCTGAAATAAAATAAAATATAATATTAAACATTAATGTTATTAACATGTTGTTGTCCGATAGGTTTGTAATAAAAAAAAAAAATATATATATATATATATAATATATAATATTAAAACGTTAATGTTATTAAACATGTTGTTTGTCCAATGTCCTGAATAAATATATATATATATATATTAAACATTAATGCTATTAACATGTTGTTGTCCAATAGGTCTGAAATAAAATAAAATATTAAAATGGATAAAATAAATAAAGAGTCCTGTGAAACGTCAAAAAGTCCTGTTCCGGTCGATTTCCCCTGGCGTTGGCGCCGACAATGAGGGCATTCGAGTGCCAGATATCCCACGCCAGTCGAAACGTGTCACCTTATTTGTCCATAGGCCGACACGTATCATATCTGATTTGCCAGATCTGCTCATAGCCTCTGAAACTTGAACGGATGGCGTGCGATAACAGCCCAAGCAGAACGATTTATAATATCTCAACCTTGTTCTTTTCCGATAAGAATACACTGAGAGAATTCATATATAGATGTCACCCGCACTGGATATTCTCAGTTAGTCATGCAAGCTTTAGGGCTGCGAGTTTTGGCAGTGGAATCGCATATTAACGCTTCCATCCGCTACGGCCGCTTACCAGAACGAGTCGCTTTGATTAGTACTCATACGCGCACCCCTGCGTCCTACAGCATAGTTCGTTCAGTCCACGCGAGACAGGAGGAGCAGTCTGAAGCGGACTCGGCCATGGATGCTCAGAAGAAACCGGATGTCGAAGCTGGGGCGAAAACCAGCCAGAGTCACGGGTATGTGATTTTCTTTGATTGATTTGGTTAGGGTTTTGAGATTCCGGCCGACGCTTTTTCTTCGATTTTGGGGTTTCTATGGATTAATGTCGATTTTTTTTTTTCAGGGATGACATGGCGGATTCATTTGGGGACGGATATTCGACACGGTCTTCGGATGAAGGTTTCGGGCAAAGATACAGCGAGCATATCAAGTTTGGCCAAACCTTTTCCGAGGGAGATGAGGTCCAACCCCGTGTCGACACCCGTAAGGAAGATCTTTACTTATTCTTGAATTGAAATCTGCATTTTGTTTTTGATTTGAAATCTGCATTTTCTTTTCTTGTTCTTGATTTTAAATCTGCATTGTTTTCTTTTCTTCTTCTTGAATTGAAATCTGCATTATTTTCTTTTCTTGTCCTCGAATTGAAATCTGCATTATTTTCTTTTCTTGTCCTTGAATTGAAATCTGCATTATTTTCTTTTCTGGTTCTTGATTTGAAATCTACATTATTTTCTTTTCTGATTTCTTGATTTGAAATCTGCATTTTATTTTCTTGTTCTTGATTTGAAATCTGCATTTTCTTTTCTTCTTGAATTGAAATCTGCATTGTCTGACGACGTGCGCGGGTGCTTTACTGTATGTAGACGTAGAGGTTCGGCGAGAATACGATCAGTCACAGGGCTCCGAGGTGAAAGAGAAGGAGAAGGGCAGGCATGCTACTGAGCACAATGCTTGCCCTGGTCACAATCGTTCTACTCCAGGTGGAGTTGGAGGAACTGCTGCATAGATGGAGGAAGGGAGGAATGAATTGCAATACTGTTCGCTGTTTTGTTTGAGTAGGTGCCGACAAATAAGATCACTAATTACAGTTCAGTCTTGTTTGAGTAGGCGCCGACAAATAAGATCACTTCTGGGCAGTTCATGTTTGGTTGGAGAAAACCGATGTCAAATTTGGCTATTCTACTTAGATAGGGGAAACATTTTTTTTCTCTGTTTTGTTTGTGTAGGCGTAGGTGTAGACAAATAAGATAACTCTCCTATCGTATTGTTTATTTCATATTCGGAGAAACCTGATGTTTAATTTGGCGCACTTTCATAATGGAATATACTTTCCATTCCATTTGGAAAGGTGGATTTTAAAGAGAAAGTGTAATGATTTACATGGTAACAGCGGACCGCTAATTAGTAGATACAACGATTGCAATCGAAGTATACATAACTTTAGTCCGGGAATATGTTGTGTGTTGTGTTTTTTTAAATGAATATATGTATGCCGTATCGGAGAAATTTGAATGGTTAAATTTGGCGCACTTTCATAAATGGAATATACTTTCCATTCCATTTGGAAAGGTGGACTTTAAAGAGAAAGTGTAATGATTTACATGGTAACAGCGGACCGCTAATTAGTAGATACAACGATTGCAATCAAAGTATACATAAGTTTAGTCCGGGAATATGTTGTGTTTTTTTAAATGAATAGATGTATGCCGTACGCTCCATGGATTTTGAGTTTTTGGTAGAAGTAATTATTTTTATTTTTAATTTTTAAAATCGATCTATCTTCATAGCTTAGCTTGACGCGACCTTTTTTTTTTTAATTGATCCACCCAAAAAAATATTATATTTTTAAACCCTAAATTGTATTTATCTGCAGAATTAGTATTATATTTTTAAACCCTAAATTGTATTTATCTGCATAATTAGTCGACGAGTTTCTCTTTACTGTATTTTTGAAAATTCTATTTTATATAACTCAAATTCAACCGTAGCTTTCTTCGGTGAAAAGAGGTAAGTTGTTTTCAGCCATATCTTATAGTTAAATCCCGGGACTTCTTTTTTTACGATTTTCTTTCCATAAAGACCTTAGTGCACCAGTTGAGGATTTTCTTTTCTGGGTTCATATTTGGCTCTAAGAAGTAGGTTTCATTTACAGTTCTGCGAACTTGTAAATGAATATCTTAGCTAAAGCCATACTGTTCCGGGGAAAGTTGGTTTGATATTTTTAGCGTAGAAGTCCTGTAGGATATCCTGATCTCCACTAGCCTCATCTTTTCCCTGTTCATTCTGATCCCTCGACACCTGCATTGGGGCTTTTTTTTAAGTCTATATCATTTAGTTACGGTCCTGTTTTGGTCTGCACAAGGATTTACATCAGTTAATTGGAGGAAGGCTCGTAATGAACTAAGGGAGTGTGGGTTCCTGGGGTGGCTCAACCATAGCTTTCTTTGGTGAAAAGAGGTAAACTGTTTTCAGCCATATCTTACACTTAAATCATGGGACTTCAAAAAAGCTTAAGAGGCACAAAAAATGATTTGATTCTTTATGTTTCTCTTTCATAATGTTTGAGCCAAGCTAACAACCGTATGTATAGATGTCTACCTGTTTCAATGGTGCTTTGCATGGATGTTTGATGTGTCGATCTTTTAATATAATGGATATGTTATAATGTTGATGCCTGTGTAAAATAATGCCGACTTAAAACATTTTTATAATTAAAAATTAATGATAACCTTCGTGCCTAAATTGGGCTCTCCAACTTCAGCATCTTATATAGTGTATTTTAGAATGAATTACAAATTCAGTGACTGTTATGAACAACAAATCTAGTGACTAACGTGAAATCTGAAAGAAACACAGAAACTAGTAATTGATGTGGAATGTAAAAGAAACACAGAAAGTAAAATGAAAGGAGTCAGCCTTTAATTAACTTGGATTTCTAAATCTAAATTTATGGACGGGAAAATATAATCATGACAGGCTTTTGA